>MU106012.1:167243-201758 GCA_012274485.2 Sinapis alba
AACAACTTTTGTTAAGAACTTGGCTCGCTCTATATGTCATATCTTGATCATATCTTTTAAGCCCATCTTCACTGAGGTAGTTTGAGTGATTCTCTCATCAATTTGCTGATGATCATTTTGTATTACTTCCCGATGCACTTTGATCTATTTAGTTTAATTTTCTTTTAGTTTGGGCATTTTCCCTTCTACTATTTATAGTAGACTTGTCCTACAATATCTCCACAGTTGTCCACGCATCCTACTTGATTTTTCAAATCAACCGCTACATGTATGCCTTTCAATGACCATATCAATCATCATTCAACATAATTAACTCCTCGTCTCCATTTTTACCTTTAGATCCCACCAACATTCAATAGTAAAGTTGATTTAGCTTTTATTCCAATAAATTATCAAATAACTTACCAATGAAGATCACCAATATTTAGTAAATATTTTAAACTAAAAATATTCATTTTTAACAAATCAAACACAAATCTAAAATTTTACTATTAAATAAATACTTCCTCCATTTTAAATTATTTGTTGTTCTAGAGTAGAAATTTTGTTTCAAAATAAGTGTCATTTTTAATTTTCAATGCAAAATTTATTGATAATATTTTATATTATATTTTTGAGAAATTCCCTTAGATAGCCCCTTTTAGATTGTTTGTCACAAAAATAACTTTTAAGGAAGAAAATGACCAAAATGTTTTTTTTAGAAGCTAAAAAATTCATTTATATGCATTTATACCCCTATGGTTAACTAATTTGGACTTTAGGGTTTAGAGTAAAGGGGTGGGTTTGGGGTTAGGGTTTCAAATTTCAAAAAAAAAAATCAAAAAAAATCAAAATTTCAAAAAAAAAAAAGTCTATTTTGGTCATTTTATCTTTTGAGGGCTATTTTTGTGACAAAAACTTAAAAAGAGCTATTTAAGAGAATTGCCCCATATTTTTCTATTGGTTGATATATGGTTAAATGTATTGATAAGGACAATTATCTTAAATAGCTCTTTTTAAGTTTTTGTCACAAATATAGCCATAGAAAAATAAAATGACCAAAATAGTATTTTTTTTTGAAATTTTTAATTTTTTAATTTTATTTTTTTGAAATTTGAAACCCTATCCCTAAACTCACCCCTTAACTCTAAACTCTAAAGTTTAAATTAGTTAACCCTAGGAATATAAATGCATATAAATAAAAAAAATTAGCTTCTAAAAAAATCTATTTTGGTCATTTTCTTCTTTAAGAACTATTTTTGTGAAGAACAAACTAAAAAGGGTTATGTAAGGGAATTTTTCTAGAGAAATTCCCTTAGATAGCCTCTTTTAGTTTGTTTGTCACAAAAATAGCTTTTAAGGAAGAAAATGACCAAAATGTTTTTTTTAGAAGCTAAAAAAATTATTTATATGCATTTATACCCCTAGGGTTAACTAATTTGGACTTTAGGGTTTAGAGTAAAGGGGTGGGTTTGGGGTTAGGGTTTCAAATTTAAAAAAAAAAAAAAAATCAAAATTTCAAAAAAAGAAAAGTCTATTTTGGTCATTTTATTTTTTGAAGGCTATTTTTGTAACAAAAACTTAAAAAGGGCTATCTAAGAGAATTGCCCATTTTTCTATTGGTAATAGTGTTTTTGTTTTGAAAATATATAAAATTAAATATTTTATTAATTTGTATGTATAAACCTAGAACGACAACTAAAATGAAACGAAAATAGTATTTGGTTAGTGTCTACTCTTCGTACTCTTCGAGAAACAAAAAAAAAAAAGGAAAAAGAAAAAGATTGTGGTGGGTGAGGGTAATTCCGTCAACGCCTTAAAACCATTTGGACACATTGGTCATTTTAAACGTCACTAGTTAGGTCTGTGTGTGTTTGCATCTGACGACGCCTTCTAACATATTGTTCTCCGATTCTCTGTGTGTTGAAGCAGCAAAGCAAGGAAGGAAGCAGCTGAGTCTGAAATAATGGGAAGTAAAGAAGAAGGGCAAGATCCTAGAATCCCAAAGATCTCCTCTTCCATTAGAGTCATCCCCGACTTCCCTAAACCAGGTAGCTCTCCAATGGCTTTTGGTGTTTTTAAAAAAAAGAAAGTATTTTAAGTTAAAAGACGATGTCAGTTCCACTGGTTTGAAATCTTGATCTGCTCCTCCATCTGGATTGGATACTTTTCTTTGAACAGGGATCATGTTTCAGGACATAACGACGCTGCTTCTGGACACAGAGGCATTTAAGGACACCATTGATATTTTCGTTGAAAGATACAAAGGCAAAGGCATCTCTGTTGTTGCGGGTAACTTAACTTAACTCTTTCATACCCTTTTTTTTAACACTTACGGTTCTGTTTGATTCCTTTTTTGTATATATATATGTGTGTGTGTGTCACAAAGGTGTTGAAGCTAGAGGTTTCATTTTTGGCCCCCCTATTGCCTTGGCTATTGGTGCAAAATTTGTTCCCATGAGGAAGCCCAAGAAGCTGCCTGGTAATCTCTTTTTCTTTTCTTTCCTTCCTAATTAATATGCTAACATTACAAGTTGTGTTTATCTTTAATGAATCATTTGGTGGGTTTCATCATTAACAGGGAAGGTGATCTCGGAGGAGTATTCTTTGGAGTATGGAACAGATAAGATTGAGATGCATGTAGGTGCTGTAGAGCCTGGTGAGCGTGCTATTATCATTGATGACCTCATTGCCACTGGTGGCACTCTCGCTGCTGCTATCCGACTACTTGGTAAACTTCAACCCACCCTTCTTTTTTTGATTAATCTTATCCAGCATTTGCTTGTAATAAAATTAACAAAAACAAAAAAAAAACTCTTTATTTTCTCGCTTTTTTGGTTGCAGAGCGAGTAGGAGTGACGATTGCTGAGTGTGCTTGCGTGATTGAGTTACCAGTGCTCAAAGGAAGGGAGAAACTAGGAGAGACGCCACTATTTATTCTTGTTACCTCGGATGCTGCTTAACAAGAAGAAATGGGTTTTTATTATTGGATATTATGAAACATTGTTATTTTTCGTTGTATTGCTTTGGGATTTGATGATCCTTTGTTGTTTTCAACTTTATCATAATTGCCTCAGACAAGAAAGTCGAGATAAAAGGGTGGTCTCGTTCTTCGTTTATTATATATCCCATGATTGACTTCGCTTATAAAATCTCAGTTTATGTTCATAATTAGAATAAAAGAAGACCTGTGTGTTGTGTTTCCATAGCACACATGTTCTTTGGTGTATGCTATGTAACGCTGTAAGAAACTCTCTTTCATCTCTTAAAAAAGTGTAACGGAGCCAGATTTGTATACAACTTAAGCGTTAAGAATGCAGTTCAAAGAAACCTTCAGGCGGTTTTGTGTACGCCATCTATATATGGTGGGAGGAGAAACGGTTCAAGGATACTGAATCTATTCTGGACTTTAGTACTTCACCATGGAAGAGGTTGCTGATATCGAACTGAAGTTTAAAGATGTGCTTAAGTTGGCTGAAGAACAGGGCATTGAAGAAGACATGCAACAGCTTCGGGTGTCATAATATGAACAGTCCGAGGTATACCTAGTTTGGCTGTCATATGTATATTCGTTTGTGATCTCTCTGACTACCTCTTATTGTAAGAAGAAGCAAGTTACTCAACCAAAACTAAAAGTAAAACCAGGAAACAGATATCTTGTTCAGCCTCTTAACAAAGTTGCAGACTGCAGAGTGGCATATTATCGATGATAACTTTTTGATAATATAAAGTTCGCAAGCTTTAGTTTTTTGTTGGATAGTATTGTAAGATCAGTTTATATAGATCTGTGACCACGTTGGTTTTGAAGGGTTGTGTTTCATCACGAGGGAAACCATTCTAACATGTTGTTCTTCATAGTGTATTATAACAGCAGAAACTATCACTAACCGATATTTACATATTTAAACTATATATATATATTATATTATCATTACGCCATTGCATTTTAAGCTAAACCACTACAAAAGAACAACCGCACATATACTCCAAACCCTAAGCTAAGCATGGCATCTTGATCGACAAGTTTCTCTTGTGGTTGTGTGAAACCTCCACGTAAAGAGGTAATCCTTTGAGTCGCACTCGAGTTTCATCACATCACAGAAGGCATGCACAAACTCCTCCTTACCGTCTCTTCCCCACTCTATCCTCACCCAGCAAGAGAACCCATTGTTCTCCGGAATCTTGGCTTCACAGAGATGGATCATCACTTCCCCACATATCCTCTTCCCTCTTACCATTGAGTCTAGCCACGAGCACTCAGGCTGACCCATCATTTCCTTGTATGCAGAGTTCACGAGCCTCACTCTGTTGTTGGAATCTGAGATTATGGCTGGGACGTCATCGGATTCAAACTCCTCTTCCACATCTTGTGGTGACTTCTTGATGATTTGAGAAGATGGAGACGGGTTGGTTAGTGGATTTATGCANCCTCTTACCATTGAGTCTAGCCACGAGCACTCAGGCTGACCCATCATTTCCTTGTATGCAGAGTTCACGAGCCTCACTCTGTTGTTGGAATCTGAGATTATGGCTGGGACGTCATCGGATTCAAACTCCTCTTCCACATCTTGTGGTGACTTCTTGATGATTTGAGAAGATGGAGACGGGTTGGTTAGTGGATTTATGCATGCTACGTTGATCCTTGAGCAAACTGGTCTTATGGCCTGCGGTGCAATGACCCTGCTTGTGGTTGCTGTTGTGGTGATGGGTCCTTGAAGTTGTTTCAAGAAATCTCTCTCCTGTATCACTTCAACGGTCTTGTTTAGATCAATGACTTCTTTGATCTCTGGTTCCATGCATTTGGAAGGAGGAGAAGGAGAGCATTGAAGAAGAGGCAGAGTCACCAAAGCAGGAGGAGAGCCACCACCATTCTCCAAGGCGTAGCCAACTTGTGAGAGGTTAGGTAACCCAGCATGAGAGAAAGCCTGAAACGAAAGCGTTTTAATAGGTCCAAACACACGTTGTGTAGTAGCGGTAGAGGAACTGATTGTGGTAGAAGGAGGTGATGACTGCTTGTGTCTTTTCAACGAGAGAGGAGAGGTTGGACCCATGCCGCCTCGTCCTCGTTTGCGGGTTCTAGTAGGACGAGCTTGAAGCTGAGGCCAGAGGTTACGGAGGTAAGGAGATTGGCTGATCTTGTGAGACATAGAGGAAGAAGAGTCATTATCGTTAACTTGACTCGTCCCTGGCTTAGGAGCAATAGGTCTGTACTTGGACAAGATCTCAGCTGTTTTAAGTGTTGTGGTGGTGGAGTGAGAGTTATGAGGGCTAAGTATCTTTATCATAGCGTAAAACTAAAGGAAAACAAAACACAACCACAAGAAGAAGAAAGAAGAAGGATGGATGTTGAGAGATCAAAGAGAAGGTGACGAGAGGTGAGGTTATAATAAGGAGAGTGAAGAACCAATAAGAGAGAGGCGAATATTAAGGAAGAAAGACATTTGGAGAGAAAAGGATGGGTACGTGTTAAAGAAGGTTAGGGATAGGGACACGTGTGGAGAACTAAGTTAATGTGCCGTTTTTACAAGGAGATACTATGGGATGTGGTTCGGTTCACCAATCACAGTGGTTGTCACCGCAACGCGTGTTGATGCTGGACGTCATGCGTGCCTACACCTATCACCAGTTTTTGAAAAACTTTAGGTTAATTTTTACTACATGCAAATGTATATTCAAGTTTTTTTTTTCTTTTTTTAAAAGTGTTAGGCGTTATTGGCGTCTTTGGTTGTTGGAGATGTTGTGTATGTAAGTGATTGGTCGTTGGGGAGGAACACGAGGCAGTTGCAGCGTGTGTCTGAACCATGCAACGGTGGGAGAGAAGGAGAGACACGTGGGGTTTTCTGAGTTGACGTCTGGGGGCTTCTTTTCTCGTACGTGTCTTAGTGGATTTTTCTTGAGATTCTGGCTTTGCCGTTTAACATCGTATGTTTGGTCGACACATACAACAAGCTTTCCGTTTTCGTGGTGGTTTTTGCTATCTTTATTTTTACTTTCTTTGATTCTGAATTCAGGGGAAAAAGGAGTTGGAATCCGTTATAAGAAAAGTTTTACGTTTTGTTTTTGTGGAGTCTTAACGCTTCATGCATGTTAAAGATTTTATCTTTTCATGGTTGCGAGATTTGTTAATTAAACATTTTGTACTACTTTAGTCCTATATCCACCATTTTTTATGGTAACGGATTCTATCATAAATTCTACGAAATGGATTGACTCATGGAAAGAGAGAGGAGAGCTTCTTTTCATCGCTAATTTTACAATCCTAATTGGGGTTGCGTCTTAACATTGTCGACTAATCTTTGACACCAAGTATTATTGTAATTTACGATGGAATGAGCAGAGGCCCAAATTAGCAGCAACTAAAAGTTTTTAACATATAGAGGACAAAACAAATTCTTAATATTGAATAAAATTATGAGCTAGAAAAACTCAATATCCAACGACTGACGAGTACAACAAGCTAAAACTAAAAAAAAAAACGAATAAACAACAAAACTAAAAATAGATCAACTGAGAGGCACTTACAAAATTCTTCGAAGCATATAATATTGCACAACATATAGAAAGCAAAAAATATACTTCTTTCTCCTCTGACACTTTTTTAACTTCTCTAATGCGTTAAGCTTCGACCTCAAAAATTGAAATGGAAACTCTCTTCAGAGAAAGAGCGTTCTCCTTTCTCTCCCTCCTCTGCTTGCCTTATGTCCCGAACATATGTCTGTGTACTGGCTGTGAATCTAAACCCTTGATAACTTCCATCCATGGTTTCTCTACCACCAATGTTGCACTTTTTGATAGATGTCTTAGATATAAAACCGGATGCTTCCAAGTTCCCATTTCAAACGTCTCTCTCTCCTTACCCTTCTTGCTCTCTTTTTTATATTCCTCCAACCTACGCTTTCTGTTCCCACTTCCCAGTTTCTCCAACCCAATGCTCGCAATTCTACCTTCCACCTTATCAGACAGGTTGCTGCCGAATGTCAAATCCAGCTCTTCGCCTTGTTCTGTCGGCTTCCCGAACTCAATCAAACACTTTGCTCTGCTTTGCAACAACAAATACAAGGGTCACGATAACAACGGTTTCTTTGTTGCGCAAGTTGTCATTGGTGATAGATAATAAATCTTTTAGTACCTGGAGCTGTAAATGATTACAGATGATGAGCTAGGTGATGGAGAGAATGATAGCCCTACGACCTCACCAGGAAACTCTTGGAAGCTCTTTGGCAAACAAAAAGTATGCCGCAATGACCACTTGCCCAACTCTCTAGCCTCCACGTCCAATGCAAAGACCTGGTTTGAAGAGGTTGAGATCACAAGCATGTTATTGTCCCTGGGATGAAAACCAGCGGCTGTAACAGATGCACCATCAAGCCTTGATATGAACCAATGCTGCCTGTAATCAGAATCAAAGCCTGAATGAGAAGAAATTCACAAGGATCATATGCAACATATTCATAAATTCATAGTCTTCTGAAGATATAGTACTGTGAACAAGTCTTAATATATAATTAATTGTAAGCAGATAGGGATCACAAAATGTTTACCTCTGTGTTTCCAGGTCGTACACATAAATGTCCCCAAAGCAATTGATACCAGCTAGCCAATGATCATCTGAGCTAGTATACAGTTTTGTAATTGGAGGCTCGCGAGGAGATTGCCTTTCCTGGCGTGGAGTAAGAGTATCTACTAGCTCCATGCTATTAATGTCAACGGTCTGCCGGTGCCAACAAAAATAAAGTTCAGATGTTTGATAAGGGCCAGCAAGTAAGAGAAAAATAATCACATAAATTGGCACATACATATATCTTTCTATCATGCCCAGCTATTATCAGCCGAGAGCAGTCACAGCTGAAAACCATGGAATGAGCAAACGGCAGGTTGGGAAGTCGCTTTCTGTTGGGACTCCATGGATTCTTTCCAAGTTTATTTTTCTCCAACTCAAATAGACTTGGGCGAATTTGGTCAGAATACGCAAAAAGTGATCCTGTGTTAGAAATTGCACTGCATATGATCTTCCGGGCATCTTTACTTTTAACACGAACTAATGGCTTGGTGGTGACACGCCCACTACAATCACTGCTTATGTGAATACGAAGAATATCTAAAGAACAAGATTCCTGAACCATGAGAAGAGAAGTCTGATTGAACACTGTGTTATGTACCATCTGCATAGGTACTCTCTGAGGTGCAGGACATATATCATGTGGAGGGAACTTAGTGAACTCTTGAACCGAGTATGCAAAAAGCTTTGCATCATCACCAGCTGAAATCAGCATTGGAACCCCCAAATGTGCCCATTTGTGGTAACTGAAACCAGTCGGTTTTTCCTTCCTGCGCTGTTTACGACTTTTTCTCTTTGCATAACTGTCTGGAAAGGTGCCTGCAAAAGGAGGAAGTTTAACAACCACAAAATAACATAAAGAAGGCCTGCTTCTAGATACAGGAGAACATCGTTCACATATGAATCCTGATACGCATCATGGCCAATGCCCAAAATCAACGCTAGTGTTTCTTTTCTTGTGATTATTATAAAGAAGTTTGATAAAATTAGGTTACTAGTTTTACATTGAATTTATGTTTGTAATCTAAGGAGGAGTTCTTAGGATACCCATTTGGGAGTCTCGACACGAGAAAATAATTTTAGAGAGCTTATTCGCTTTGCCAAGGGTTACTTAGTTTTAACCCAGAGAAAGGTTTATACAGAGAAAGAGTTCCAGTTTCTTATACGGAGTATGAGTACCAGTTTCTGAACTTATTTACTTCACTAACTAGAAGCTTTGGCTTTAGATGTGTTTGTGATCCTTAACAAAAATTCTGGCCTAAAGAAGATTCTATTGAATGCATTTGACACAAAGAAAACGAATATTTGGACATGTAAGAGATTATGGGCGAGAAAACAGCTCGGAGGTTAGCTGCGTTAGTCAAGGTTTATATGTTTAACCCAAGGGAGAAACAACGCATTTGGTGTTCTAGTTTCTGATTATCTTCTATCGAATGCTTTCAGTTTTCTCTGTGTATGTGATCCTTCAACTCTAACACATCCTAACATGAATTATTATTGCAAATTTTACTGAAAAAATAAATAAAATAACTCAAGAAGCTACTGACCTTCGGAACTTATTGGCACTGCCACAGTTAGAGCTCTGATGTCATGCGTATGAGCCCTTGCACAACCAATGTAGTCCCACTTCTTGGTGGAAGAAGGTTTCAAATCTTCTGATTTAAATGTACCACCAGCGAGCTTATATAGAATAAGCTACAAATGGATGACAGAGTAATACAAAGTCAAAACCTTCAAAATTGGTCAAGCCATTTGTTTCTACTTAATTTAAGTCCCATGTCTCGTCAAAGGGAATTAATCTTTAAGATATATCAATTGTTAACTGAAATTCACATGAGAGAGAACACAGTAGTATCATTTACCTGTCCATCGGCACCTGCAGAAAACACGCGGTCGTGACTTGGGGCTGCCGCAAGAGCATTGACATCGCCCTTGTGATTAGAATGCGCCTGCAAAAGAGTCCCATGCTGGCTATCCCAAAACTGGACAGTTCCTGTACTATCTCCGCTGACAAGAACTCCACATCTAGAATAAAATGTAGATCATTAGCAATAGGAAAAGAAAAAGAAAAATACAAAATAAACATATGAGAACAATAATTTTTACCTCAACGAAAGAAGTGACCATATGCAGAGCTCGGACCCATTTCCCAGTCCTCCAAGCCCAACTGTAATTCTATAAACCTCATGGCAGAGGTTAGCATCCCAGCATCTTATCAGCCTACAAATAACTTTCTAGTTAGACATCTATGAAAATATTCAAGGGGCCTTCTTTCCAACCAAATATGTATTTTCTTACGAAATCAAATAAGATAAATATCATACAAGGTAAAATAAAAATATTCTCACCCATCACTACTGCCAGAAAAGATTCTCTCCGCGTCCAAACTCCACGTCACACTTAAAGCACGGCCTGTGAAAACAATATTCCACAAATTTCTAAGCAGATACTATATAACAAAGGGTCAAAATGATGATATAGTAAAGAGCGTGAAGATGTCTCACCACTGACCCGAGGCAACGATCTATAGTAAGTTAACTTGTCTAATTCAGAGATAGAATATATTCTCACGCAGCCATCATCACAGGCAGCTGCAAGATGCCTATCACAGACCTCTGATTTCTCGCTAAGCTCATCTTCAGTTCCACTTTCTTCCTCGTCATCTGATTTTTCACTCAAGTATCCATTCTGAATCAGCTCAGGTCCTTTACATCCTGCTTTAATGGACGGAGGAGCCACAGCCATTTGCCATATTGATACTCCAATTGACTCTAATACGACCTGTACAATCAAATTGATGACAATTCATACAAGCCGAAAAGGCATACTCTTAAGAAGCTAGAAGTTTAAGTTCAGTGATACTCTCACCTTCTGCTTCAAGTCAAAAAGATCCCACTCTGAAATTGTGCCATCTATACTAGACGAAAGTAACCTAGAGGTGCCTTTAGATCCAGCACTAATCCAAGCAAGGTATGAGATTCTCGATTTCGGATCTCCATGGATGATCTAAACTCAACAGAAGCCAAAGAACACAAATCAACTTGACATATTTCACGAATGAAGGAGAAGAGTAAGAGCAACGTACGAGTTGACAGTGCCAGGAGACAGCACCGGGGGAGACGAGCCAGAGCTCAAGAGAACCGTCCTCGCGAGCTGCGGCGACCTGAGAACCGTCGGGGCTGGTAGCAAGAGCTACGATTGGAGATGGCTTCCAATCGATGGAGCTACAACGGTACTCAAACATGGCGGCGACGGAGGAGGTGAGAGTATCTTCTCAGAGAAAATACGGAAGGAAATAGGCGCCGTTTTAGGGTTTTCGAGGGTTTTTGATAATAAGCGTTGGAGCGGCAGTTTAAAAGCGGTCGGGTCGACCCGGCTAGAGACTTGGGGGCATAAAGGTTGCTCCAAGTTAAATACTTTGTTAATTGCCAGGTCATATAAAAATCAAAAATAATTGGGGAAAGAATATCTGAGAGCCTCTAGATGAGTAAGCGGCTTTCGTATCACCATAAGTTTTCTCCACACCACTCTGCTTGTCTTAAAGCCATAAATTTTTGACCCAAAATTAAAGCCATAAGGTTTTGACATCACTCTGTTCTTTGGTTTTGAATTACACTTACCAAAACCTATGGACACATGAGACGACTCTGCTTCTTTGAAAGAGCATGAACAAGCACCATCTTATCTTTATTTGGTATTCATAATGGCGACCATGACTTTGATGTGTCAAGCTACGTGTAACGTCCACCCTCTTGAGTTGTTTCAGAAAGTTGAAAGCTTGAAAACCGTAGAGATTGATGGAGTCTCGCATACCTACATACTTAACGATGAAACTGCACTTGTAGAGATTGTGAAGCAGATTTGCTTGTTAATTTTTAGATGAATATGGCTTTTAATGTTATCTTAAGTGGTAATGATCTTCTCATTCAACAATTAAAACAAATATGTGAGACTGTTATCCAAAGTACACCGAATCAAGACAATGAACTTCCACAAACAATAATAATCACAAATGACAAAAAATAACATATGCACATTTTTCTCTATATATAGAAGAAAAGGTAACATCACATTATGTGTTTAACGAAGAGCTGAGGAAGTCATGAGATCGGAATCAATCAGAGTCTGAACAGATTTAGCTTTCCTTCCTGTAACTTTACCAGCTTCTTTCAAGAGTTGGACCAACCTTCTCTTCTCCTCTTCTGTTCCAGGATTCGCCGTCCCTAGCTTTTCCTCTCGTGCCCCAACCACATGTCCTAGCAGCTCAATTGCATCGTCCAACCTATAAAACACATTACATTATAACACAATAGGAGGTTGTACAAACAGACATTATAACACAAGTAAAATACCTGCCAATTGCATCATAAGCTCCTGCAAGGTTGTTGTACAATCCAAGTGTTTCAGGATGATAAGGACCACATTCTTGTTCCAAAATACACTTGGCTTCTTCAAATAACTCAACAGCCTCTTCTATCGCGTCGAGCTGAATGCAAGCTAAACCCATTTGGTTAAGCGCAATTCCGAAAAACGTTGATTGTTTCTTCCCCGTCGCCCTTAGTTTTGAGACAGCTCTCTTGAACGTGTTGTATGAGTCCAAGTACTTCCCCATCATATAGTACAACACTCCCATCTGAGCTTCAATACCTGCAATCATCATTTTCTGACTAGGAGAATCAGTGTATATCTTCAGCGCCTTCTGCAGCAAAGTTACAGCTTGTTCCACCTCGTTCATAGACTCGCAGATCACAGAGATATCTGTAAGACCGCTAGCTACCTCCTCAGGAGAAATCTCTAGGTTATGTGACTCGTATATCCGAAGAGCATTGTCACAGTAAGACTTTGCTTCTCTCACTTTCCCTGTTCGGTTATAAAGATCAGCTAAATGGATATAAACCGAACCAACAGCTGGATGGTTCTCTCCCTTTGCCGTCTTAAGCGTTGTGAGAGATTTCTGATACGCACAGATCGCTTCATCAAACCGAGACAAGGACAAGTAGGAGTCACCAATGCTGGTATCAACCAAAGCAACCTCAGACTCTTGTCCATTTGCCGCCATGGCCATGCTGGCTAATACCAAATGCTCGAGTGCGTTCTCGTGATCTCCTTTGGTCTCGCATATAAGTCCCATGAGCCTTCTATCCGCTGCCTCTGCTAGTGAAGCTGGTAAACCGTTCTCTCTATGTATAGAAAGAGCCGTTTGACAAACCTTCTCAGCCTCGTCAAACCGTAGTGCTTGCACCAGAGCCTCGGCTAAGTATCTGCACGTTTCACCAACTCTTGGATCGTTGTCTCCCAAAACCTTTGTCTGAATTTTCAACCCCTCGGTGTAACAGGATATTGAGTTCTCTAGCTTCCCCACCATTGCATAAGTGTCACCTAGCTGCATCAGACCAGCAAATTTAGCTAGTGCATGCTCTTCGCCTTCTTCAGGAACTGGAATCTCGATCGAGCGCTGCAGAAGCGGGATAGCCTCGTTGTAATCCTTTAACCTGCAGTGGATTGCTGCTGTAACATGGAAACACATGATCCATTCCAAACACGGCTTCCCGTTATTTGCAGAGGCCTCAAACAACTTATCAGCTCGGAGAGATAACTCGAGAGCTTTGTTGATGTTTTCACCAGAACTAACCAAGTTTCTCGCTTGATTTAGTAGAAAACGTGCCAGCTCCACATTTTCAGATGATGGTTCTTCATTTCCATTATGTACCTTTGTTGTTCCTGTTTTCTTCTTCCTCGTGCCGTTACCAAGTCCCAAGCTCGGTTTGTTCACATTCTTCTTACCAGCTTGTTTCTCCGTATCCAACTTTGAAGAGGTTGACTTGGTAGTAGCAGCACTTGGTGGTCTCACCATATCGAAATCTTCAGGCTTTGCCACTTCCTTCTCTTCTTCTCCTTCTTCGTCTTCGGTTATATCTAAATCATGCACCTCTCCTAAAGCAAGGTGTTGTAGATCAGAATCAATCTTTGACTCGTCATCACCGTAAGATCCAAAGCTGTGCCTTGATGGAGACTGATTAGAACTCTGCAATTCGCATAGATTATTGCAGAGCTCCTCTATCGTTGTGTCAAACGCATGATCAGCAGCACTACTCGAATGTTCCTTGGAATCGCCATTTAACCCGTTAACAGACCCTCCTCCTTCCATTATTCCCTACTCTCTGCAAACGAAAACAGACACAACCATAAACAAATCATCCATGGAGCTCAATCTGATGGCAATTTTCGAAAAAGGAAACCTTTTTTAACGAATTGTGAATCTTGAAGAATACATGTATATGTTAAAGAGAACGCATTGAAGCCCTTATTATAACCATACTACGCAAATCGCTATTCGGACACTCATAACGACAAGTTAGCTAGCTATTGTAAGAGAAACATAAAGCAATACCTTTATTTTCTTACATTGACAAACAGCAGAAAAAAAAAGAAAAAAAATTGAAAGGGGACAAAGAAAGGAACATACGAAAACAAAATCTTCTTACCTGTTTTGGGTTTGTGTCAGAACCGGATTCCTCGGAAGGAGACAAGAATAAAGGAATGAAAAAAAAAACTGAGGGGGAGAAAAAGGGTGTTTTGTAGAAACGATAAGCTCTCTAGAAATAGGTCGGAAAGAGTTGAAATTTCTAACTTTTTTTTTGTTGGGTGGAATGTCAAAGGAGGACGGAGGGAACGGGAAGAGAGAGAAAAAAAGTTATTCTCCTCCTCTCTCATGCTGCCATGCTTTTCTATATTGCGCTGTCATTTCGTTTTCATATTAAGAAAATGAATTTTAATGGTCTTTTCACATTAAAAAAATTTATCTAATAAACGAATTCACCTAAATTTGGAGAAACTTATTTTACGAAGAAAGTGGACATGTAGTTAAGTTATAATAGAATTAGTTATTTTATTTATTTATATATTTTCACCATTTATATATTTTAATCAAATTGAAAATCTATACAATAATTTAAAATTTAAATAAAATTTACAACTTTAACCTATATATATTTTATTTAATATTTATTAGTTATAAGTTTTTTCTTGATTTAAATAAAAATATTTGATAAAGATATTTTTCTAAATTTACTAAAATTATTATAAACTAAATTTATTACTCTAGTTATATAGTTGAGTAAGATGTTGAATTGTGATTTATAAATTATAAAATCAATAATATATGATTTTTTATATAAATATTTTTTCTTTCAAACTTATTAAAATATATAAATCAAAGATAAAAATCATGAAAATTATAAAAAATTCTTAAATATAAAACTTAACTAACTTATTGTTTTTAAAAATATACTACTTTAGTAAGCAAGTATATTAATATACATATACATTTAGTAAAAATAAATTGGCCAAAAATATATTTTTGGTCAAATACTTGTTCAAACAAAAATTTGAAAATTATTCAGTAAGTGTTAAAAATCTATCTATCACGTACAAACAAAAATAATATCAATTTAACTAAATACACTTACTTACGAGGTTTAGAATACATAAATATATGTTATGCAATAATCTAAATACACTTGTTTTCTGATTTTCATTCTTTTTGATTACCAAAGTCACAAGTTCATCTTAGATATGAAGACCTCATGTATACATTTTTCGTTTTATCAAAACTCATCCCCAAATTGATGCATGTGTGAGAAATATACATTTTCTCTTTTTAGAGATAATCAAATTGACAATAAACACATATAAACTAATTCATCTTATCCACACACAACCATTTGTACTAATCTTGCCACATCATTTAGGAAATATAATATAAAATCTCTTATCATTCATCTAAATTTCAAAATCTACGTTGTTTAATTCTTCAAAACTAAGACTATTAAGCACAAAAAGATCTTGTAAAGAAAAATAAAATAAAAATCTTTCGTGCAAAGATAAACCACAAGTCGTCAAACTTTAAAATGAGAAGTTTTTGCAAATGACCTGCAAATAAGTATCTCCGAATATCCAAAACTATGATCATTGATCTCCACAATTTAGTCGGAAAACTGTTTTTAGTATCTTCAGAACCGTTAACATGCAACTATTGTTTATTTATTTTTCCGTTTTATTGTAATTCTCTCTTCGATTAGACGTTTCGAAAACTCAAAATCTATACTAGTAGAGAATGAACCACAAATAAACCCAATGGCAAAAGATTAAAACAAAAAAATAGCAACACATAGTTTATATATATAAAACAACCATCAAACACAATGAGAACAAGAATCATCATACTCAACCACAAAAGATAAAACAAACGACAACACATATATTATAAATCTACACAAACTATTAAACACAATCGCAACAATAAATATCTAAATCGATAATCTACAAAACTTATTATCAACCACCAAACACTATCAAACCTAACTATAATCATACAATTTCATATATCCACACATGAACAAGTCAGTTGAAAACTAACACAAACAAAAACAAAAAGAGATCTTGAAATCTTAATCGAAAATTCTTTACAAATATGCATATTAGTAGAAGACATGGAATATGAGAATAAGAAAGAGGGTATTTGTTATCATTGACAAGATTTTTTTTTTCCAGGTGAGTAATTATAATTTTCACTGATAGAAAAAAATGAGTTGAAAGAAAATCAATAGCAAATAAACTGAAAAGAAAAGAAAAACTAGCACTTAAGAAATAAAAGAAAAAAATGATAGAAATGAAAATAAGTGTCACTAATGGATTAAATTAAAAAACATTAAAAAAATAATTATAAAATTCGTCAATGAAAATCGCGAAATTGGTGAATAGTGAATTCATGTTACATTAGAATTTGAAATATTTTTACCTTTATAATTCGAAGATTTTTTAAAAGTGGAAACAATAATATTTAAATTAAAAATTTAGTTGCTTAATATAATGGAATATGTGATTAACAAAAAAGAATAATGAGTATGATTATGTTCAAGGGATAACAGATTAGTTTATTCTATTTTAACAAAAATTCCATATTATTTTGTAAAATTTATTTGTGTGCTATTTTAGATAAAATTTGTTTTACTACTATTTTAATTTTCTGTTTCAATTATTTTTTAACTAAATCACAGTTGTTATGTAACTTTGGTCAGTCAAAAGTCCAAACTGGGTAAAAAAGTTTTTCTTTTGTCTTGGTCGGTCTATTTTTCACTGCGCATAAAAAGGGCAAAACGGTAAATTAAAGAGGAACAAATCCCCAAATTAGAGAAGTCGCGTTGGTCTGTCATCTAGCTGACGATTCGAGAGCAGAGCGTGGATAGGATGAATCGCCATCGATTTTGTTAGCTTCTTCTTCTACAGCTTCACCATGTTTCGTCCTCTCCATCCCAAGCATGTATTCATATGCTTCCTTATCTCTTTCGCATTCTTCATCGACCCCTCCTCGCAGCATGTCGACAAGAATCAAATGCGAGAGAAAGTCCGCGAGATGTAAGCAACGTTGTTCTTTTGTATGTTAATGCTTGATGTTTTTTTTTTTGAATTTAGCTCATTCGAACATTTACTCTAATTCAAGCTGATCTTTCATGGGTTCGGTCTTTTTGGTTCCTTGTACCTTAAGGGATTTGTATGTGAACGGGTGAGATAATCAGATCTTCTTCATCACATTGAATGCTTTTTCCTTTGTTTGGCGGTGCTATTTGAGAAATTACCGAAACCCATTTCAATCTGGGTTTCATAAGGAATCACCAACACTATTTGAGAGAGAGTTAGATCATGGAACTAGGCTTTGTTCAATTGTGGGTTTTGTCCAGATGTGCGCTTTAGTCTGCATTTGGTCGTCTCATTGTGTCATTTGAGAACTAAGTGGGTGGCAGTTTCCTAACTTTAATGCTGAAACCAAAGGAAAGATTAAATTAAAAGAGAGCAGGGGAAGTATTATTGATGATATTTTCACACTTGGTGGTCATGTTGTTTTACAGGTTCTATCATGCGTATGACAACTACATGACTTACGCATTTCCGGTTAGTGTCAGGCTCATTATTGTAAGAGTGTGATGAATTCTGATTCTGAGTTTCTTTACGTTCTGAATTCCAACAGCATGATGAGTTAAAGCCAATTACAAAAAGTTTCACGGACTCCCTCAGTGAGCTTGGAAATCTCAAGGTAACTTACTTGCTCCTATTGATACACGGTTTTACGCAGAAGCTTGACTCCAAGATTTTTTTTTGTTTTCCAGCTTGAACACCTGCCGACAGATTATAATGGATCAGCTGTGACACTTGTTGAATCCTTGTCCAGGTATGTTATGCAACAGTGAAAGCATTCTGTAAGTGGCTGTTTCAGTATTCACATGATTCTCTTTGTTCCAGCCTTGCTATATTGGGAAACAAGACAGAGTTTGAAAACGGGGTTCTCTGGCTCTCAGAAAATCTGACATTCGATGTTGATGTACGGGTCAACCTTTTTGAGGTAAAATTTAACTTCATACAAAGCGTAATTATTTGCTCTTTCATAGGACTGTACTTAGTAAATGATTAAAGTTATTTCTTCTTAGAACTAATTTGATATGAAGTTAAATTATGTTGAATTTTTTCCTTCACTAATTTGGATGTGTCCCCGAATTCCATAAATGGGGTTACTCGTATTCTGATGCTTCTAACTTGTGTTATTTCGCTTCTCATCTGTAGTGCAATATAAGAGTTCTTGGAGGACTTATCTCTGCTCATCTTCTTGCAATTGATCCAACTAATAGGTTGATTCAGGGTTCCTACAACAATCAGCTTCTTCGATTAGCCGAAGACCTTGGAAAACGCTTTTTGCCAGCGTTTGAAACACCCACAGGATTACCCTATGCATGGATTAACTTGAAGGTACTGAAAACTAATTTATGTCCTGCGCCTAAAATAATTTTACTTCAATGCATTTAGAATCCTGGATATTTGAGCTCGTTCTTTTAGTATTTTGTGGAAAAGGTTTCTGACCCAAAATAATATATGTGGGCAGAAAGGAGTTATAGAGAATGAGACAACTGAAACAAGTACTTCAGGATGTGGTATGTATCTTGTTTATCCTTGTTTCTTCTACACTGCAAATAAACTCAAATATTTTTCTTTGACGAAATTAGTTGTTCGGATGTGTTCATAGGATTTTATTCATATGCTGTTTACATGGTAGGTTCTCTCATTATTGAAATGGGAGCATTGTCACGGCTCACCGGTGACCCTAGATTTGAATCAGTTGCACTACGTGCTCTTCGTCAGCTATGGAGGATGCGCAGTTCGTTAGATCTGCTTGGGACAACATTAGATGTGGTAACTGGGGAATGGCTAGAGTACTCCTCCGGTATTGGAGCTGGTATGTTATTCATTTTCAGAAGAGTTCCAGTGGCATTTTTTTCTTTTCAAGAGTGCAGAATCCTTTACTTATATGTGTGGAAGTAACATGTGCCTTAGACTGAAGCAGCTCTGATGTAATTTCATTTCTGGTCTTTTAAAGGGGTTGACTCTTTCTATGAATACCTCATGAAGGCTTATATTCTTTTTGGAAAAGAAGATTATTGGCGAATGTTTCGTTCTGCGTATCTGGCATCTCAGAAGTACTTCAGATATGGGCCTTGGTAATATACTAGCCTGAAGAAAAGTACTTCCACAGTCTCCATTATGACATTAAGACTTTTATTATTCCAATCTGGAAACTGGTAGATTTGATTATGAGTTGATCTACCTGGGTTAGGTACCATGAAGCTAATATGTGGAGTGGGAAACCAACTTATTGGCAACTCACAAGTCTTCAGGCATTTTGGCCTGGTCTACAGGTATAATGAGTGAATGGATTGCTTAAATGCCGTTGAGTGAAAAGGGGATATTCTGGTTGTCATTCTCAAGTTCTTACTACTAGGTTCTTGTTGGGGATGTCGCAGCTGCAAATTCATCGCACCGGGAGTTTTTCCATGCATGGGAGAAGTTTGGTGTTTTACCTGAAAGGTATACAATCAGTTGTCTTTTTCTGTTTTCCGGCGTCCTACTTGGATCTTGAGTTCTCAGTGATTCCAAGTTTGCTGTTTGGGCTATAAAGGATACTGAAGAATCTTTGTTCAGGTATCTACTGGATCATCAAATGATACATCCTACTGAGAGGTACTATCCACTGCGTCCTGAATTAGCAGAATCCACGTTCTACCTATACCAAGCTACAAAAGGTTTTTGCATTTTTCGTTTATAATGTGAACCACCACATTTGAGGCAACCTCCTTTGACATTAGATCGCTATTTCATCCATATGTTTTGCTTTTTGCAGATCCATGGTACCTAGAAGTTGGTAAAGCAATGGTAAAATCTCTTAATCTGTATACGAAGGTGGCAGGGGGATTTGCAAGTGTTAGAGATGTGACGACCATGCAACTGGAAGATCATCAGCACAGTTTCTTTCTCGCCGAAACGTAAGATTACCATTCCCTCCAAGTAGTTATTTACTTACCCAGAAGTCAGAACATCATATTGGTTTTTATGCAGGTGCAAGTACTTGTATCTCCTCTTCGATGATTCATTCGTGGCCAAAAGGAATTATATATTCACAACCGAGGGCCATCCTATACAGGTTATGAGCTCCTGGCATGAGAAACTGCCAGAAAGTTATTTCTCTGGCAACTGGACGTTTTCAAAGGTTTGGCTCTTGTTCCAGTTATGATCGTTTTGGAAGAACAGCGTCAGTTGATATACAGAAAAGCACAGATTAAATGAATAGTCTTTATGGAATGGAATATTATTCCTTTCTCTGCTTGTGCTAAACTAGAAATTTACTGCAGAGTGGAGCATGGGAAAGTGGAGCAAGTGCATTGTCAATGAAAGTGTGTCCATCGGTAGCTCCAAATTCTAGACTTCATGAGCAACATAGAGAGAGTGTTTGCCATGTTCCTGACCAGAAAATCGATCATAGGTGTTGGAGCGACAGAGAGTGTGGAGTTGACGCCACTACTTGTAGACAAAGATCCTGCAGCGAAGTTGGATTCTGCGGCTTGTGGAATCCCTTATAAGTTACATATAATTTCTGACTTAAAACAGAATACAAGGAAAAAAGTGGGGGTGGGGCTTATGAATAGAAACTGTAAAGTAATACGGAAAGACAAGTTTTGGTAGACGGGAAAATAGAGTTGTTGTATCAATTCACCATAGATTTTTTTGTCTTTTTATTTACTATGGGAAGATCAACCTTGAGACAATTAACATAGAACTGTCATTTCAATTCACCATAGATGCACATTCCTTCGCTCGGAAAAAATCATTTCTTAATGCCGATGTTGGCAACTATACGGTCTCTATATGCTTCTACGACTTGGAACATGTTTCGAGTCAGTACACCAACACTATCCAACACAATTATATTATGAGAATCTTTGAATCACTTTTCATTGAATTATCAAATTATGTCATAGTATAAAAAATATGAAAATCTTTAAATAAAATTTTCACTGTATTATCAAACCACTTTATAATAGTAGATTGAGAAATGTGAGAATCTTTGATACTTTTTCATTGTATTATTAAATCATGTCATAGTAAATTGAAATGTGTGAGAATCTTTGAAGTAAAAGTTAAGAATTGAAAACTAATTGGATTATATTGATTAATATATTTTATTTTATAAAAAAGTAAGAACAAGTAAAAGTTAAGGATTAATTTATAATTTAGAAAGTTCAGTTTCAAGAATGAAGCAATGAACAATATTGATTCAAATTTGAAGCAGTACTATTCATTGCTTCATTTTGACGAAAGAAATAAAGCACCACTGGAGCAAAAGTTGTAAAAAAATGAAGCAAAAAATAAAAAAAAATCACCATTAGAAATGCTCTAACGTGTGTTGTTGGCAAACCAAATTTTCTTAAAGGAGTTTATTTTCATATTTTATTGAAAAGATGTGAAAAGAAAATAATAGCAGAGAGAGGTGATGACAACTTATGTGAGTTTGTTTTTTCGGCCAATCCATGTGAGGTTGTTAGTAATTGATTAATGAATTTCTCTTCATATAGCTCCACTTTTGTATTATATATTTCACAACTTCTAACCAACTTTATGTAGTAGTAATTGCTTTCCAAAAACACTAGTAAATTTTTTTTTTTTACAAAGTTTGATTCTATTATCTTCATCAAAGCTCGATCCTATGAAATTACTAAAGACGGTCCTGAGAGTGACTCAAAAGTTAGAAGACTCGGAACCAATAGCCCCTAGGATTTCAAAGTACAATTAAAGTTTCAACTAAAAAAAGAGCAAATTGAAATGGAGAATCAATTGTATTGTACAGATCCAAGCTATGACATGTTGTCATACAAAGAAAGACGGTTTGCAATGTTTCAAAAGTTATAGCTTCTCGTGAGCTTTCTAATTCACCGCAGTTCTTGTTGTTCGCATTTCAGGGAAGTTCAAATTCCCGAATTAAACTTTTTTCTTTGGCAACTCTGATGAGTTGTCTCCCCATCTCTTACCGTAGGAGTCTTGAAACTCCTAGAAAGCCCTCCCATACGTATCGATATCATGTCCAACGAGCAACATCGTGTGAAACCCATGGTACCCTTCATTCTCACGTGGGTTATAGACAGACTACAAATTAAAAAAAAAAACTTGACATATGTTAAAAAAACTTAAAATAATTATCGATTCTCTATCCAAATATTTAAACCAAACTAATTTATATGTTAAGTTTAGGTATTTTGACATATATTTTTCAAATTTATATGTAATATATTATTTTGTTTTTAGATTTTGAGAAATTTAAAGTATATCATGAATTTTAAAAAATTTAAAATAATTTAAATGGGTTATCTAAACCCGAACCGAACCCGCAAAGATCCGAACGAACCGAAATTTTGAAATATCCGAAATGGGGCTGAAATATTTGACCCCAAAAACTCAAAACCCAAACAGACCCGAACCAAACCCGAATGGGTACTCGAACACCCACCTATAGTAACTATTATATATCATATATGTGTCATCATATAAGTAATCATATTTTATACGTTCATATAAGTAATCATATAATTGGTAGTATTTTATACGTACCATCATATAAATAATCATATATATTATATTTTAAAACTTAATGTGAAATATAAAACTTGGGTTTCACGTGCATAAACTCCCTAATCGCATAATACCGATTTATTTAACATAACACATGTTTTCTTGAAAAGTGAACTCTAAATTTTTTAATATTACTAAAATAAATAAAGTAATACTATATTTATAAATAGTTTTATATAACATACACTATATATTTTGAGATTGTTTTTTATTTTCAGCACAAAGAAATCATATATATTTTAAAATATATATGATTTTAAAATGAAGTAGAAGAATCTGTAAATAAAAAAGAAATACAATGGCTAAATGTGTAAATAAAAAACTATTTAATCTCCTATCCGTGTATCCAAACAATCACCCTTTAATATGCTATTCAACAGAACCAAAATATACTTTAGTTTTAATAATATAGATTTAAACTAAAATAATTAATTTTTATGTCATTTATGTGATGTAAAATATATTTTTTTTGTAATGAATAGCTATGGGACGTTGGGTTGAAGTGCCTCCATCAAATTTCCTACAAACTATTGCAATATGAGTAAGATTACATAACCTCACAGTTAACTATTTCATGCTAAAACGATTGATGTTATAGTGAATGGTATTAGACATGTGGTGGTAAAATATGATTCAGCACCTTGTAGTTTCTCCTCCTCACCCTGCTTATCACATATATGTTGCTCATCAGCCACATATGCACCATGTTCCTTAGGAACAATTGCATTGCCTTCCACATTGTCTTCCTCCTCATGAATCTCCTCAATATGGACCTCTTGGTTTGCAGAAGGGAAGTTATCTGGACCAGGTTCCTCATCTTCATCATCACCATCTTCAGGACCTTCCTGTGGGCCTCCATTTTGAATCAAACATCTATCAAAGTCATGAGTAATCATGCCACAAACTTTACAGAACCCTCTCAACCGTTCATAGTGGAAACGAAAGAGAATATTTACACCAGGCATGAATTGAAAATGATGTTGAAACTTGAGTGGCTGGTTGATATTCCAGTTTAATCGAAATATGATAAATTTCAGTTGTTAACCAGTCTTTTCATTGAGTCAATTTGAATGTATTGCCCCATAACACGAGCAATCTACAAAATCACTTGGCGATTCACGTATTGGAAAAGGATGCCTCTAACTTGAACCCAAAAAGAGATAAAGTTGAGCACCGTCATATCTATGAGGGACCAGCATCCTATCAGTATAAGCCCATGGACCACAGCGGATGACAGTATCTATAGTGTAAAAATCCACGGTTTGGTTACAAGAGAGCAGTCTGTTTGGTCCAATTCATAATGTGGTTTGCTTATAACTAAAGTTGTAGAGGGTTGATCAAACGTGAATCTGTTCTTGTTAGACCATTGTGCCTAGGCCTGGGCAAAAAATGCGGTCCCAAAGAACCGATCCGAATCCGACCCGAAAATCAGGGTCCCGAACCCGATTGGACCCTGGGAAATATCCGAATGGGTCCTAAATTGCTATATCCAAAGAACCGGTACCAAACCCGATCCGAACCGAGAACCGAATGAGTATCCGAAGATATCCAAAATGTAAATATATATATATAAATATTAATTATAATTATACTTATAATTATTTTAAAATTTTAAATTAAAATTTGAAGTTAAATATAATAATTATTTTTGGTACTTTTAAGTATTTTCAGATAAAATATGATAGTTTAGATTAAAAATACCCAAACAAAACTATGTATAATGGGTATTTTTGGTTATTTTGGGGTAAATTTGGGTAATATGGATACAAAACTAGAACCAAACCGGGTGACTATGGTTACTTTAGGTACAAATACCCGAACCCGTTTTAGATACTTTGGTTATTTGGTTATTTTTCGGTTCTTATACATGAGAACCGAACCCACCCGGATCCGACTCGAACCCGACCCGGTTTTTTGTAATATCCGAATGGGTCTGTTTTTCAAAAATCCGAAAAAACCAATATCCGAATGGATAGTATCCATATCCGAAAGGGTACCCGAATGCCCAAACCTAATTGTACCTTTAAAGGGGGTAAATGATTTGTAATTAAGCTGTTTGAACGAACTAGATAAAGTAACTCAGACGGCGCTCTGTGCAAGTCCTAAAACGTAAAACGACAGGGTGTTTTCACATCTTGCGGACCTAGAAATGTTTTAGGAATCCATCCCATCCCGGTTGTTTTTGGACTCCGTTGTTTTCACCGTCTTCCTTTTGTTTCTTCTATTATGCCTAATTGCGGTGTGCTGCTGCTCTTGTGTGTTGCCTAGATTCTTCTTCTCAAACCCTAGAATAAGAATCCACCGCACAGTATTTACAATTCTGCCATCCGAATCTCGAATTCAGTAATGGCTGCCGCCGCGACAGCCAAGGCGCAGGCGCTCTCTCTCCTCGCCGCTGCCAACAACCACGGCGATTTGGCTGTGAAACTCTCGTCTCTTAGACAGTTGAAGGAGATATTGCTCTCGTTGGAGCCGTCTCTCTCCGCTGAGATTTTTCCCTACCTCGCAGAACTCCACTTGTCGCCTGAAATTATAGTTCGCAAATCCCTTATCGAGTGAGTCCTCTACCAATTCCAGTTTTCTATTCCCCCCCCCCTTGCTTCGCACGAATTCGATGAAGATTTTTTTAGGGTTCTTCTCTATTTTTTATTTTGGGTTGTTTTTTCCCCAATCTGAAATAAAAAGTAGTTGATCTTTCCTTCACCATCATCTGCCATAGAAATTATTATAATCAATTAATTCTGTATGACGATTAATTTGGTTGGTTGAATCGATTTGTTTTGGGTGACAGGATCATTGAAGAGGTTGGTTTGAGGATGCTGGATCATTCTGATGTTCTACTGACTGTCTTACTAGTCTTAGCGAGGGACGAGGATCCTGTTGTTGCAAAGAAAGCTATTTCTGTTGGAACAGCTTTTTATTGCAGCATCTTGGAGGAGATGGCAATGCAGGTCCCTACATGTTTCTCAAGTTGTATTACGCATAAGTTGTTTTAGAATTCTGAGTACATTTGTGTTTAGTGCACAAGTCTTTGCTTGCTTCTAGTTTCCTTTGAGACTGAACTAAAACATATGGAATTAGGCCTCTTGTTTTCATTTTCGAAACTTTGGTTGGTTTTATGTTGGCTACTTATTTGACAATAAAGGCTAGCGTCCATATGAAATAGTGAAGATATTAAAGCAATGCAAGCTTGGTAATATTTGTTAGATTTCTTATTTTTTGTCCTTTGCGTTTATGCTGATTTGGTGTTTAATGGTTAGTTATATATGTTAGTAGAACCTCGAGATCTTTGTGGGTATATTCACCCTAGCAATGTGCATTATATTTCTCATTGAGTTTCCCTTTTCCCTCGCTGATGTATTATTCTTAATGATCTCTACAGTTTCATCATCGTGGTAAAGTTGATCGTTGGGTTGGGGAACTATGGACATGGATGGTTAAGTTCAAAGATGCTGTCTTTTCTACCGCTTTGGAGGTATGCTAGCCGTTGTGTATAGCCTTTTTCTGACTGTTTCTCTCTCGAGTAATGCTCTTTGGTTGAGGATTTGTTCTGCTACTCCGTCAATTTGAGGTTTTCTAACTTAAGCCTCCTGTTTCGTTTATGATAGCCTGGTTGTATAGGGGTGAAAGTTTTGGCGTTAAAGTTCATGGAGATATTTATTTTACTTTTTACTCCTGATGCATCTGATCCTGAGAAAATTTTCAACCAAGGTATTGCGTTTTAATCATGCAGTATGAATCTGGAATAGCACAATACATGATTTGTTCATTTTGTTTACGGCATGTCAACTTTTCGTATTGTACTACAGGAAGTAGACAGATGTTTAACATTTCGTGGCTTGCTGGCGGTCACCCCATTCTAAATTCAGCAATGCTCATGTCTGAAGCAAATAGGACATTTGGCATCTTACTAGATCTCATACAGTCGGCTGGTCGTTTACCGGGTGCAGTGACGATAAGTGTTGTTAGTCGGTATGTTTCTGGATGCATCCCACTATTCTTGTGTTCACTTTTCTCTCTGTTCTTCTTGATGTTAGTTTTGCTTGGTAACCTGCTAGCTAGATCAAAATGATTGTCAGATGTTTGTTTTTTGCAAGGAAGTTGAAATAGTTGCTTTGGTGCCCTCAAATTTTAGTTAGCTATTGTTATGTTTTTCTGTGTTTTTTTTTTTACATGTGGTACACTCATTCTCACATGCACGTTGGTGATAAAACGAACTATGCAGTATGTGTCTTGCTGCACTAATATGAGCTGATATGGGTTTAAACGATGAGGTGTGTGCCTCACGTTTGTGAGGTACTACAATAAGCAGGCGATCGTCCACTTTAAAATGATTCCATTTTTATGCATTTACTAAAATTTTGGCTGAGAGAGATAAAGCATGGAAACAGGTTATAGCGCCAGTTCAACCCATATGTTATAGTTGCAGCTAACTGAATTATATTCTGGGGAAAAAGGCTCGGCTGAAGCTGCATCAGTTATCGAATTTTGACAGTTACCTGGGTATATGATGCCCGATTTTTTTGGGTGCTGTGGAGCTCCCGTATACAAGTGATAAGGACATCAAACAAAAAATAGAATGGTCAGATGACTCAGATCTGATCTAGTAGTTAGAAATGCTGTTTCCAAGTTACGCAGAAACATGGTAGAGGAAGGTTTTATTTTGTTATGTGAACTGGATGTGTATAGGATACTTATGATTGTTATGTTGGGATATTAAAAATGTATACACTACAGTATTACGGTATATACAGTATAATTTGGCAATCAAAAATTTCTGTATTCTGAATTCTAGGCTAACATTTACATACTGCCATGATGAACGTTTCTTCTCCATGCATTTTTGGTGGATATTTATATGGATAATGATGAGATAAATACACGCTGCCTGATCTTATGTCAGTTATCTCGTGGTTGTTATGTCCACTAGGTGGCATATCTCTAGTCACTTTGAACTATCAAGGTTCCTTCATCTGTTTTGGGGCAGCTTCAGCTGAACTTGGGAAATTATCTATGCTTAGCAAACTAATTTGTCATTTTTGACAGATCTTAAAAAACTAGTAATTACCTGGCAAATGGTTGTTTTTGTTTGAACTGATATTAAATTTTAATGTCTGAGACCATTGATCTTTCTAGAAAGATCGATGTTAAACTCTGAGAGGAAAGACATTCTACACAGAGATGGTTTTGATTTTTCCATTGGATTTTACTTTCCCCTTTATTGATGGAGTTGTAAGTAAGAACATGTGAAATAGATCATCTTATTGTAAATGGAGGAAGTCTTTAGGATATGCTAGCTTTGCCGAGATTTGCTTATGTTGATATGTTTCCGGTAAAGAATTTCTGACTGCTTGATAACGTGATATGTAAACAATTTTTCTGTGGGAAGTTTCTCACAGGAGTGGTGGCTCAATAAAGTTCTAAATACACTAGTATCTTTTGCGTTAGATAATAATGCTGCATATGTCAAATGCAGCTGTTTGCATTGGAAGAACCTTAGGGCAGTTTCTTTGACGCAAGTGTCATTCTTTTTTTTTTTTCTGAGATGCGCAGTGATCCATTGGCTTGTAGAAGCATGACTGAACCATTTGCAATATTGAATATTTCATATGTAAGCACTGGTCTCATATCTGACAATATCTTATCTTCCGCAGTCTTGCGGTGGTAGCAAGGAAGAGGCCTGTCCACTACAACAGTGTCCTTTCCGTTCTACTGGATTTTCACCCAAATCTTGAGTCGGTAAAGGGGTGCCATGCTGCAAGCGTTCAGTATTCCATAAGAACTGCCTTACTGGGATTCCTTAGATGTACTTCCTCACCTATGATAGAGGTAGAGCGTTCATACTTCATGCTAATAATTTTTGGTTTGGTTGTTTCTGTTATCTAATCTCGTTGTAGTCTACTGAAATCAGTGCTCAATTCATTTGATTTTGCTTTTCATTGATCCGTTCATTAGAGGCTATACCATTACCTCCAGCAGTGTTTTTAACCATAGCGATCTGTCTTGCACATCAGTTCTAGAAAGAACAGTAATTTATTTTATTTTGGAAGGCGAGCTCCCTATTGTTTCAGTATTTCTGGTCAAATTGTCAACCTTTTCCGTTGTTATATCCTTTGTCTGTTCGATGAACCTGCAACGCCTTTTTCCCCAGTAGACGTGTCGCTTTTTTTCCCCACTAAGAAAAGGTTTTCAATGACTACAAGAAAAAGACATGTTATTCAGTGTCATTTCATGCAGTGAAGCCTCGTAATAGTTAGAAACGAGTTAAAAGAAGTGTTTGCTTGATCAGACCATATATCAGAGTATCGTATTTCTTTCCTTTTAGCTGATATTCGTTCTGTTATTTTTATTTTTGCATTTGTAGTCAAGAGACAAGCTTCTTAGAGCATTACGAGCAATGAATGCTGCAGACGTTGCTGATCAAGTTCTCCGCCAAGTTGATAAATTGATCAGAAATAATGAGCGCGCTGCACGTGAAAATTGGTCAGGCAAGGTAAGAAATTTTATTCTTTCCTACGCGTCTATAACTCTACATCAGTTTTGGTCACTGTAACCAGTAACGTCTCATGATGAACCTACTTTTCAGAACAACCAGGCGGTAAATCATCAGAATTCTTGGGATTTGTCAAAGAAACGAATAATGCCCCAGGGTGAAGATGATTCAGTCAATGGAGAGGTTGCTCCGAAGCGCTTACGCCATAATAATAACATTCATTTGACTCCGCAAGTTCAAATAAGTGATTCTCCACATGGAACTGTCTCTATCAATGGCATATCCTCTGGTAACCATCCTTCGGACAGTGAGCCGACTCCAGCGGAACAAATGATTTCAATGATTGGTGCTTTGCTTGCTGAAGGAGACAGAGGAGCTGCATCACTTGAAATTCTCATTTCTCAGCTTCATCCAGATATGCTTGCTGATATTGTTATTACAAGCATGAAACATTTGCCTAGTAGCCCTCCTACATTGACAACTTCACTGGCTACTCCAGCAGATATTGTCGTTTCTTCTTCCATAAATCCCATGCGTTCTCCGACTCGTCAGCCACAACTTCCTTTCGATTCAACCCTTCCTGTTGGGTCATCATTATCCGATGTGCCTAGCTTGAACGCGGGTGTCGACCCTAGACGCGACCCAAGAAGGGTACAAACTTCCGTTTGCTGCTTGACTCTATCTTGAATGTTTTTCTCCTGTTTGATTCTATCTTGAATGTTTTTCTCCAAGATAACTCACACATAGCGATGCAGGACCCTCGTCGCATGGATCCAAGACGTTCAAATCCATCTGTGGGACCAACATCACTGCCTGTAGGTGAGGATAAAGAAACAGACCCAGTTCAGATGGACATCTCGACCTTAGCGAGCAAGCCACCTTCGGTTCCTGCTGTCACAGCAGGGGCTCGTGGTTCAGTACATCCAACAACAGTAGAGCATAACCAAAACAAGGTGATGGGAAGTTCGGTAATCAGAAGAATCGATCAGCCTGATTGCAGAGAGGACTTGTTGCCTATTCCCAAGGAGTGTGGTTACCTCTCAAAGGGCAAATCATCTTTAGATGTTCCACTATCTCCTTGCAGGGATGATGAAGGCATCAGAAAAACAAAGTTTGATTTTGATCTAGTGTCTGTTCCAGATTGTAATCAACACTTGCTTTCAGAAGCAGAGCCAGATTTTGATCTACAACCCCCTGTAGACTCAAATATTACTGCAGCCGAGGAAAGTTCCCGAGAGTTGGCACCAGTTCCATCATATGTTGAACTTACCACAGAGCAAAGCAACACTGTAGGAAAGTTGGCTTTAGAAAGGATAATTGAATCAAATAGACATGTCTGTGGGTTTGATTGTAACAAGATTCGCATGGCATTGATTGCCCGATTGATTGCTCAGGTGAATGCCTCTTTGGTACTTGTTACTTTTGGTTTTCCTGTTCCATATGGAATCCTATTTTCAAGTTTTTCTTTAATTTTTTTTTTAAAAGGATAAATGTTATTTATGTTACTATTTCCAGATTGATGCTGGCAATGATGTTGCAGCCATACTAAGAGAGCATATTTGTGTGGATCATCGAGAATTCAAGGTACTTTTCACTAGTATTTGCAGTGTTCATCAAAATCTCTCGTCACTCTTTTATTTGGGTTTGGTTTCTAGATCTGTTTTTCCATATCTGAGAAAGAATTGGCTGTCATAAATATTGTAGCATCTTAAAAGTGCACAATACTGTTACGGTGCGAGTTTTTATGTGTCTGCATAAACTTCTTCCTCTCCAACTCTCAGTAAACGAGACTACCATATATCGAGAGGAATCGCTAATCTGTTTGTTACTTTTTTTCTAGGGGCATGAACTTGTTTTACATGTTCTGTACCATCTGCATTCGATGGCGAATCTGGACACTGTTGAATACTCTTCCTATGCTACTGTTTATGAAAATTTCCTCATAGCAGTGGTGAGTATTTATTCAACTTTTTCCATTTCTTGTTTCTGAATCTCCTTAATAAGATACTTGCTGTAGGCAAGATCATTTCTGGATACTCTTCCTCCTTTCGACAAGTCTTTTAGCAGACTTTTTGGAGAAGCTCCACATCTACCTGATTCTGCCATAAAGCTACTTGATGAACTCTGCTCCACTCGTCCTAACCCAATTGGAGGCGAAGCTTGTGATAGTGAACGTGTTACCCAAGGGCTTGGTGTAGTTTGGAGCTTAATTCTAGTGCGTCCAAATGAGCGAAAATCATGCTTAGCTATAGCATTGAATGTAAGAATCGGTAGTCAGACTTTATTAACTTGTTTCTTACAAGCCTTGTCACAGAGTTATATTATAGTCTCAGTGATGGAGAATGTAAGAATTCAGATATTGGAAGTTTTAAAGTGGCTAGATAGTTACTTCCTCGTAACTTAGATCTCTACATGTTGCCTTTACAATCCCCAGTTGAAGCCTCCTGTTGACTAGCCCCACGAAATAGTTGCAGCATATTAGTTCTGTTGCTACAATTTGGTCACGTTAAGCTGCTTATTGCATTGAGGATTAACCAGCTCTATTTATCTTAGTTTACCACATAGAAGACCTCGTGTGGCTTGTTGCAAGTTTTTTTTTCATCAGGGCCTGGAATGCAGTTTACCCTGTATACATATCACATTATGAAATTCAAAAACTTTAATTTTAGGAAAATTGTTTAGAATGCACAGAAAATTGCAATTTCATAAGCATTGTGTTTTGATCTCTAAGTCCAGAAAGGAATGCATGAGCTTCTACAGTAAAAGAATGTTGTGCTTGAAACTTTCTTTGTATCTTCTTTCTTAGATTTATGGTCATGTCCTATTGATTTTTCCATGTTCCTCACGCATGTTTTAATCCTGTTATGACAGTGTTCAGTTCATTATGAAGAAGACATCCGTGCAAAAGCCATCCGACTTGTAAGGAAATTAGTCCCATATAACAACGTGGTTCTTATTTACTGCTGGTACAGTAATTCTAATTTATATTTTCTGAAATTCGTGCATAGGTCACAAACAAACTATATCACCTTACATTCATATCAGAGCATGTTGAGCAATTTGCAACAGATAGGTTGCTGACTGCTGTGAACTCTGAGACAGATTTATCACAGACTGCAGAAGGAACAAAAATAGAGGTAATAGCATATTAGTCTAATCTTGGTAGTTGAGTAAGTATCATTCTTGAGAAGACAGTAAAGCTCCAAAAGCCATTAATAGTTCTCGTGTGGCTTGTTGCTTTTTGTGTCTGTTCTCGTAAGCCTCTAAATTTTCCCTTTCGAGGATTGCCTAGTCGATAAATTAAGCATGCTTTAATTTACAAACCATGACTTTTTATGGGTTGATTAGCTGACACTTATTTCCAGTCTAAAAGTCAGATAAATTCGACAAGTGACTCTCCAAGGTCTGGAAACTCCGACATTCACTCTCAGCAGGATCTACAAACTTCTCGCGATGTTTCTGTTTTATCATTTTCTGAAGCTCAGAGACTAATTTCTCTGTTCTTCGCTTTATGTAAAAAGGTTTGCTCCTAATGCTCAGAATATTCTCTATCCTTAAATATTCCCATTGTTCTGATGAATACTGTAATTTTTCCAGAAACCTAGTCTCCTTCAGCTTGTCTTTGAAGTTTACGGGAAAGCCCCAAAAACAGTTATCCAGGTGTGTTAGCCTCCCTCCCTAATAAATGCTCATGCCACTTATATGCATCACGAGTGGCGTGGCACTGAAAATTCTCCGAGTTGTAACGGGGTATAAGATATTCACAAACATCAAACTGACTTATTTTGGTATTCTTTTGTAATGGTTCAGGCTTTTCATCGACATATGCCTATCCTGATACGAGAATTAGGTTCATCTTATATTGAACTACTCCCTATAATATCTGATCCTCCTAAGGGAAGTGAAAATTTATTGACATTGGTAAGTGGCTTCTGTGTTACCCTGTAGTAAATCCACGTTGCCTATTTTCTAATTTTGAACCAGCTCGTTGTTTATTTTGTATGTCAAGGTGTTGCAAATATTGACACAAGAATTGGCACCTTCGTTGGATTTGATTGCTACTGTAAAGCATCTATATGAAACGAAGCTAAAGGTTTGATTTGTTATGAAGAGCTTAAATTTTCTTTTTTGTATGTTTTTTTTATGAAAATCGTTATTGCACAGCCTTACAAAAAAAAGTTATCTGCTGCAGGATGTTTCAATTCTTATTCCATTGCTTTCTTCACTCTCTAAAGACGAGGTTATTTTCCTACATTCTTTCCATGTGTTCTACTCTTTCTATTTTCCACTACTTTACTGTGAAGGGAGATGAAGAGACTTGTAGTTTTTGTCCGTTTGCACCCTATTATGTTGCCTACCCGAAAATGTGGATATTTAAGTAGTAACCATTGAAGAATTCTGAAAATTGTCTGGTTCCTTACTGGTGGATGCAAAAATGATATTTGAAATTACTCATGAGTGGTACCTTACTTCTTGTGACATACATTCTTTTTCGATGTAACAGGTTTTGCCTATCTTTCCACCGCTTCTTAATCTTCCACCTGATAAGTTCCAACTTGCACTTGCTCATATATTACAGGTATACATGCTTTTTCTGGTGGTCCATACTTTAATTACTATCTTAGATAAGTTAGAACGATGTTACATATAATTCGTTTCATGCATTGTTGTTTTAGTTTCTTATTTGAACTTCTTACGGTGATCTCTTTGTCTGAGAAGTGGTGCGCTCTCTGACAGAATATATACTTCCTTTCGCTGTAACAACTTGTCAGATCATTTTTTTTGTTATATCTGTGGTAGGGTTCTGCTCACACTGGTCCTGCCTTAACACCTGCCGAGGTACTGATTGCTATTCACGAGGTTGTTCCTGATAAAGATGGGCCAACACTGAAAAAGGTATTTCTTGATTTTCCATCTTGTTTGAAAGTGCTTTTGAAGGCCCTGCTGCCTGCAATTGTTTGCTATAGATCTGATTAATCTGTTCACTGGTGGACCTCATTTTGGCTGTGTTTTGTTTTCAGATAACAGATGCATGTTCAGCTTGCTTTGAACAACGCACAGTTTTCACGCAGCAAGTCTTAGCAAAGGCCCTCGGTCAGATGGTAAGTCAAAAGTGAACATATCTGTAGAAAAGAACTAGTGGTTTAGATATCTACATATGTGATACTTTATGGTTTCAGGTTGATCGAACACCTCTGCCTTTACTCTTCATGAGAACAGTAATTCAGGCAATTGATGCTTTTCCAACACTGGTAAGTGTCGTAATGGGTAGAGTTAAAGAACAAAGTGACGTAAGAACCCAAAAGCTATTTTATAAAACCTGAATCGAAGTAACATATATAGAATTTGAAAACATCCACGATAACTGCGTTCTTTCCTTTGCCTAAACCCTACAAAACCTCCAAAGCTCTCTCTAGCTTGGATAGGTCTCGCGTACGAGACTTATCCTCATTTATACACGCCAGGAAAAGTTAATAAG
>MU106013.1:0-200302 GCA_012274485.2 Sinapis alba
CTGTGAAACTTAATTTACATACTGTTATTTACATTTCTGAACTGAAACAATCAAAACAAATTCCTGTCGTTCTAGCTTGACTTCTCTCTCGAAGATTTATAGCGTAACCTTGGTCTCTGAGGAATTCGATCCCTATATACTACCGCGCACTCCCGTGCACTTGCGGTTGGTTTTAGTGGTTAAAACCTGAGTACATCAGCAACATACTGAATCGGTTTAGTTAACCGGTAGTTACATGAAGAAATCCATAAACAAACATATGCAACTCTTTCGTTGAACATATGTGTCTCTTCCTAATATGTATCTCTTCCTTGGACATATGTGACTCTTCACATAGTATCTCTTGAATGTCTATATACATGAGACATTCCAATGAGAAGATGATCAATGGTGATAATAAATGAAATTTGAAAAAAAAAATTGTTAGATTCGTTTTGTTAAGTTGATAAAGAATCTAGACATATTTTAATAAAAATGTGATGTAAAAAATAAACTAAATTAGTATTAATTTAATTAAAGTGATCTTGTATAAGATAAATATGTTTTATTTGTTAATTCATGTTAGAAAATACATTGAGCTAGTGAAAGTTCTATTGTGTTTAGAACTTAATCTAGTGGAAGTTATGTTGTGTTCAGAACTTAAAATTTTGCAAGAAATAAATTAAATAAAATTTATTTAATAAGATGTTAATGTATGTGATGATTGAGAATATAGTGAACTATCAATCTTGTATTTAAATCAAATTACTATAATTTACTTTATGTTCATTGCAAGATTATGTGGTTGAAGTATGCACAAAAATAATGTCTATAGATGTTTAAGCGAGTATATCATTTTTAAGAACATCATTGATAACTCAATTGAGGAAACAAACTGGACAATGATAATTACAATATATATCGAAAAGTTCAGTATATCCTTGAGGAGGAAGAGTTAAAAGAGAATCTTTTCCATTTCATGGAAGAGCCTTAGCAGGATAAAACTCATCATGGCAGAGATCAAGACGCATAAGTTGCCTAAAATTATAATATTTATTGTGGAGTTGTATGCATTATGATCTCGTTTGAAGAGTATGAAACTACAAAAGGCATGTTGGAAGCTTTGAAAGAGAAATTTATTGCCATGTCGGGGACTAAACTTAGGATATTTAATTTAAAAATTACTAATTATAAGTCATGTTAAAGAGAGATAAAAAAATGTTGGTCATATTAACCAAACAGTTCTCTTTTGTTACCTAAAAGTTGGAACCATATGAAGGTTTAGATGACACATAATATCAGTTTTATAACATTTGAGGATATATCATGTCATCATCCTGAGTTAGAGAATAAGGACATAAAAACTGTTATTCTCTTTAATGAGATCAACTTTGCAAATTCAAACTTGAGTTTGAAACACAAGAGAGGTAACAAGGAATATAAGGCTCCCGATCAAACTGATCCTAAGAGACAAAAGAAATGTGCTAAACATGTAAAGAATAGATGAAAGAAGGATAAGACGAATATGAAATGCTACAATTGTAGCTTATTAGGTCACTTTGTTCGTGAATACACTGAGGAAAAGAACAAAGTATTCTTAGTCTCTACTTGCAAATATGCTTGTGTTTTTAAAAGAGCAATACTCGGAAAATCTCATCATTTGCGGATTGTAGACCCAAGAGCAACATACAATATAACTGGAAATTGAGAAGCATTTGGGGAGTACCAAAGGTTACCTAAAAAACACAAGATGGTTGTATACGGGAAATACCTATAAGGTTGCGGTACTAGGTATCAACTACATATGGGTGACAGAAACTCCCTCATATAATAATATGATGTCTTGTATATTTTTTTGGCTTTACTTAAGTTAGGATTTGGTTTTAGCTTCCGTAATATATGTTTTAACTCTTTTATAGGTATGTATTATTTAGTTCTAGTTATGCTTGTGATGGTGTTATGATTGTACCTGAATCATTATTGGTAGTTAAGTTGATCATTGGTTTTAAATATATTACAAATTCTAGACTTGGTCAAATTGGTGTTGATCGAAAGATTAAACTGTCTATAGAAGACCTTCCTGGTTCACTCACCCAAGCTGATCTTGACACATGTGAGCCATGTTTAGATGGAAAAAAAATAAGAAAACCATTTGAAAAAATAAATGAGAGCAGAATTTTCATTGAAATGATTTCATTCAGACATTTATGGTCTGATAAATGTGAGAGTGAGGCATGGAGCTTCATATTTCATCTTTTTTATAGAAGAATTCACTTGATTCAGGTATATGCACCTAGGTTTTTAAATCTGATGAACAACTAAAATATACGATGGAGGAGGAAGCCAACGGCGACGGTAGTGGAGACTAACTGTCATGTCCATGATTCTAGATAAGGCCTTCGGGTACAGCCATGGTGCGAGGAGACGCACCAGTCAGGTCACAAGACTTAAATACAAGTGTGTCATGGTCCAAGAACGTGGTTAAGGGAATCAGATAGTTGGAACTTAACCAAAACAAGGAAGAGGCAAGCTCAAAAGAGTTGCATGAGCAATCCGGTAGCTGGACAAGGTCCGGGTGAAGCTCGATGAAGTGAATGATCAGAGTGTATCATGGGAAACCTTAGTATAGGTCTGTAAATAGACCAAGGGACTTATAAGGTTTGAACAAGATGAAGGAAGCAAGCTGGACGCAGTGTACAACAGCTAGGCGATGCAAGCAAGAGGCTCAACTAGCTGAACGGTGCTCGGGTCGAGCTAAGTAGAGTGTGTCAGCTCCCAGAGCTGGATGGACTAGCTCACTCAGCTGGGTTATCTGGGGGTCAGCTCAACTCAGCTGGACTGAGTGTTCAAGTCTTGGGCAGTTGGACCAGTCCGGGCTGTGGTCGGGTCAGGTGGATGGTATGTGTGGTCCGGCCATTGGAGCAATGGATCAGGTGGTCCATATGCTTGGTCCAGGAGTTGGGGATTTGGTCTAGGCACGTGGGGGATCTGCCAGGGTACAATTATTGACCAAGGGATGGCAAGGGAGGCAGTTATGGTCGAATGGGTGTGATCTGGACCATTGATTAAATCAATGGCCAGAATTGATACCGAAGGGATGCAATGGTTAAGAAGTAACCACCCCTTCTTCTATATAAGGCATGCAAGTCCGTGCCTTTGCAGGTACGACAAGGCTTCCTTCTTCACCCTGAAACACAAAGAAAATCAGAGAAAAGCATAGAGATAGTCGGATTCAACATCCAGGACCGGGAGTGGTGTGAAGGCAGCAAAGAGACAGTTTAGAGGGTAATCAAGAGGGGAGTGGAGAACGACCATCTAATGGGTTTTGATTATTGTTTGACACGCCCTGGGCTTACTCTACATCCATAGAACACACGCAAATAGCCTGGAGATAATATGGAGGACCGGAATTCAATTCCAATGGCTGAGACAGCCTTGAAGGCAGATGTGTGTAGAAAGGCAGTTTCATGGGCAACAAAGGGGGAAGTCATGCACGACCCTTGGATGGTATTTGATCATGGATGAACACGTCCTAGGCTTCCTCTGTGTCCTGGGAACACACGCAAATGGTAAGAATAGAAGGAAGAAGACCGGACTCCACTCTCAAAGGCCAAGACAGCCTTGAAGGCGGATGCAGTGCAGAAACTGGTTTCATGGGAGTTCCATGGATGGGAACTTTGGTACGACCCTTGATTGGATCTTATCAATACTGGAGGTATGTGATAAGACTTGATGGAGGTTTGTTCTGGAAGAGTAAGGCCTCACTTTACAAGGGATGGCACAAGATCTACAAACATCATTGATAAGGTAACATGTTTATGATTACTTTCTAGTTATATTGCTGTCTCTTGTGGTGTGGTTAAGGTCAGGTATGGCACGCCCATTGAAGACCATATATTGTGATGTAAACTAAGGAAGGACCCTTAGAGGAGAGGCGGATCATTGCTGATCTAACTCATCCATGTGGGATGATAGTAGATGATATTCATTGGATAGTGATCCATGATGGATCATGGATTGTGTTGGGTTTGATCATGGTGTGAACCATTGATCCGGCCCATTGAGGAGTTACATGGGAGTCCTAGTATAAGGGGGACCATGCGAAATGCAAGGTTCATTTCGTTTGGAACCAACAGCAAGCAAGGGAGATGAGCCAGGCCAGTACTTGTGGGCATGGACCACAAGTATGGAGCCGGTGTGTGTATACAAGGAAGGCCGTGTGTGATCTGATCATGGGCAAGGATAGACGACCTGATCCATAGATGATGGATCAAGGTGTCTGATCTGATTGATCAAAGGATACACCGGTTGTAAGAGCAAGATTAATCGGTTCCTTTGGGACATGGTTCCATGGCCGGTTAGGTAAGTGTGAAGACTCATCAGTTCTGAGTCATGTGGGGTGGTTGGTTGATTGACTTGGGATATGATGGGAATTATTAGTCCATGAGAGGACTTGACTCCAGATGAGAATACTCCTAATACATGGAGGCACTGAACCAAGGCCTTGGCCGGTTCAGGAACATAGTCCTTGCCCTTGGCCGGACTGATCATGGCCGAGATCTATATGATCTATGCCGAATTTTGGGAAATCCTTTTGGGAATCTCTTAGTGGTGAGTTATCATGAATTATCATGAATTTTAATTAGTTTTTCGGAATTGATTTGATGATGTCAAAATTGACTGAATGGACTGATCATGATCATAATCCATATGGTCTGGGTCGATTCATTGGATTCTGATTATGGGAATCTCTTAGTGGGAAATTATCAGGAGTTTTCATGAATTTTAATTAATTTTTGGAGCATGTTTGCTTGAGGTCGTTTTTGTAGCTGAAAACTTCCCAAAGGTACTTGGTTTGTGGGGATGGTTGGCTGAATGACTAAGTACCAAGGGGAAGGGTTTATACAGGTATAAGGAATATGTACAAGTGGACGGGAAGCTGGGCGAAGCTACCTCGCAGCTCGGTCAGCTGGAAGAGATGGAACCTCAGGTGAAGTGATTCAGCTCAGCTAGCTGGATGAGCTAGCTTAACAGCTAAGCCAGCTGGGACCGATGAGCTAACAAGCTCCGTGGATGTGGCAAAAGTAAGATCTAGCAATTGGTTGCTTAGATCTAGATAGAATGGTTAGGGGAATGGAACCTCAGGACTTGTGTGACTTGGTTTAGGTAGGATCGACCTTTGAGCTAGCTGGTAGTTGAGTGTACTAACCATTAGCTGAGGTGATTCGACCGGACCAGTATTAGATTGGAGTTAGTCCAATGGTTAAGTAGATAATATTCCGCTGTGCATAAGTTGAAAGGATCTAAGCCAGAGAATGCCTAAGATAGTCTTTAGCTAAGAGCTAAGTAAACCTTCGCCTTAAGGGCAAACTATAAAAGGAAAGGTTGAAAAATTGAGAGGTTCGGTCAGTGTGTGGACCGAGCGACGTGAGGCATCGACTGCGGCCTAGAAGGCGTCTTACACTAACCGATGGTGCTGGTGATTGTCGGAGGTGATGGCCGGAGGCTAGGGTTCGGATCTCACGAGATCTCTACAGAATATCACTAGGATTTCTCTCATTGGAAAAAAGAGAAGGGAGCTCTCCTGTTTACAAAAAAAATTAGGACTAATTGGCTTTTGCCTTTTAAAATAAAAATAAGTTGGGGTTCAAGTTAAGGGATCTTACCGAAAGAATGAGAGATTAAAGAGTATATATATGTTCGGATATGCTTTGAGTATCAGTATTATCCATTCAAATTTGAATATCTAATCTTTTCTAAATCAATGCTTGTTTGTGTATTTTGTATATTTTGGTTTGGTTTTCGTTTGAGTTTGAGTTTTCTAGATCGGAATCTGATCCTGAAAATGATAAAGCCACATGAAGAATAAAAATTAAATGCATCTCAAAAGATTCTACCATCCCTTTGAAGTTCCATGTTTGTTGTAGTATTTGACACAAGCTACATGTGTAATTTAATGTCAAATAAAGCTACATCTCTCCTAATAAAATTATAAACAGTACAAAATGAAGAGAGTAGTAAAAACCGTTTCTTGTTTGATAGAAAGTTCAACATAGCTTTAAAAGAACTCTGTGCCAATTTTCACTCATTTAAAAATCAAAATATTAAAATTATGACAAATTATGATTGAGAGAATTAGTGGAGTCTCTCTCCATTGATGACATCCTTAGGATTGAACTATAAGTAAACTAGACATAGAGATGTTATTATATATAGTGGATCAAAAGACACCAAACGTGTAATGGTCGAAGCTTGTATTCTTGAAGAACTCCTAGATGAGTAGTCGTTCTTCTACATCAAGGCAGAACAAGATTCACTTGGTTTGTGAACTCACTGTCTCCTTGTCCAGATTTCATTGACATTCTTTTCACAGCTACATCTTCTTCAGAATCAGGAATACTCAAATAATCATAGACACATTAAGAGACTAAATCATCAGATAAGTGTGATTAAGATCATAACATAAGAAACAATTAATGAGAATGGCTACTTTTTGTCAAACTTACTTCTAAATCCTATTTAGAGGACCCTTACAGATATATGCCCCTATATAGTTGCATAAAACTTAAAAGAATAGCATGTTATCAAAACTTATTTTGATTTCAGATACAGCTCTTGACCATTATTTTATGTACATATCCTTGACAAATTGTTTGCAACACTATTAACAAGTTTTGGTCATCAACTGGATTCAGCAATCATGCTGAAGTAGACTTTAAAGCAATGGAATTACACACGGATTAACGAGGAACTAACTGAGTGATTGAAACACTATTGAAAGACGGAATACTACTTGTATGATTGCCTCTTGATGATGATGATTCTCCATCAAGTGGGCAAAAACCAGGTTGTGAGGGTCTCGGTAACGTGAAAGAGCTCGCACTGAGCATAACAACAACATAAGCCATTGTCGGTCTACTCTCTGCATTCTCCTGAACACACAACAGACCAATGTGAATGCATTTCATGATCTCATCACTTAGAACTTTTGTTTCAATCAGACTTGGATCCACAACGTTTAACACTTTCCCTTCTCTCCAGCATTTCCACACCTACACATATAACATAAATTAAGAGTTGAAGTTGAATCCAAAAAAAATAAGAATAATAACTTTAGGGTTTCACTTACATAGCTAAGGAGGAACAGTGAGGTTTCTTCTTCTGGAGACCAGTTGTGTTTCTTTCCTGTAATGATCTCAAGGACTAGTACACCAAAGCTATATACATCGGTTTTCACCGAGAACTGCCCGTTCATTGCATACTCTGGAGCCATGTAACCGCTGCAAAAACCAAATAACTTTTAGGTTTATGTTCTTTCTTTCACAGAATTGATATAACTTAAATGGTACTCTTTTCCTTTTTGGTAGCTTACTAGGTTCCTGAAACTTTGCTTGTAAACTTGATCTGATTTGTTTGATCTGTATCAAACAACTTAGCCATTCCAAAGTCGGCGATTTTTGGATACATTTCATCGTCCAATAGAACATTGCTGGCTTTAAGATCTCTGTGAATGATTTTGATACGAGAATCTTCATGGAGGTAAAGAAGACCTCGAGCAACACCTGAGATTATCCTCTTACGTGTTTCCCACTCCAAGATCATTCTTCTATTAGAATCTGAGAAATAAAATAATTTGGTTCATTCATTATAATAATTAGTTAAAGATATTGTGTTTATTTTATAAGGTACCTACCAAATATGTAATGCTCGAGGCTTGTGTTCTTGAAAAACTCATAGATGAGAAGTCGTTCTTCTCCATCTAAGCAGAAACCTAAAAGTGTAACAAGGTTCCTATGTTGAAGTTTTGCCACCAATGAGACTTCGTTTATGAACTCATTGTCTCCTTGTCCTGATTTCATTGATAATCTTTTCACAGCCACCTCTTCCCCAGAAACAAGAACACCCTGGTTGGTCATTGAAACACATGTAAGAGATTTTCTGATCAAAATAATGTAACTGTGATCACAACATTAAGTTAAAGAATCAATCAATGAATCACCTTATAAACTGCACCAAAGCCACCTTCTCCAAGGTGGTTGTTAGGAGAGAAGTCATTAGTTGCTAGTCTTATGGTATCAATGTCCATTTGAAATAATTGTGCATCTTTAATCTTACTGTCTTCGACATCTTTGCCTGATCCAACAAGCATTAAAACCAGAAGGGGGGGGTTAAAGTTAAAAAAAAAAACTCTAGAAAATAATTACAACCTAAACATTTGATTTTTGAGCAGAATCCCACCTTTGAGACATTGTTTTTCTATTCTTCTATCCTTTGTGAGTAAGAAGTAAAGACAGATTATGATTATGACTAAACCAACAACAGAGCCAACTGTGGCAATAATACTTTTGGTTTTGTTCATTCCTGCCCATAGAAAAAAGAAAAGAAAAGAAGCTGTTAGAACTTAGAACCAAGAAACTCTTGGTAGCTAATGAAGAGTACTCTGTTCTTTGCTTCTTCTTTTTTTCTAATGATAAAAATAATAATCTGTTTTACCTGATTTGATTGATCGATCAGGGCCATCAGGCTCATACTCAAAATCGAGAAGGAAGAATCTCAGATCACTTTCAATCTGAAAATTACAACTCGGACAAAACCACCTGATTCCAATTCTCCCTTTCGTCGCGTTCCCGAAACCATAAAGGAGACAACGGTTGCAATCTTTATGAGACAGATCGGGCGTGCACTGAGTGGTAGCGTAGAATCTGTTGTAAGGTGGAGGACCAGGACCAGGACCATCTCCTTGAGCATACTTCCTCTTAGGGCCACCTCTTGCGGCTTGTACTCTGAGCTGGTTAAGTAACTTGCTCTGCAATCTAATAAACTCGGTTTGGTTTGTAGTAGCGTTGTTTGGGTTCAAAACCTCCATGGCAGGGGAGATTGTGAGTTTCCCAAAAATGGGTTTGTCCGAGTAACGAAACATACACTTTGTGGAACGTATGTGAGCTTCTCTATGACCTGGACAGTAGATTGTGGTTAGATTGTTTGCAGCATGGGAGATACACTTGAGACACTCTACTCGGGTGAGTACTCTGTTGCAAAGTCCGATGGCTTCGACTTTATCTTTATTTGAGTTTGTTCCAATGGAGAGGTTGTAGAAGTTGTAAGTGTTGGAACGGAGAGAAGGGATGGAAGAGACAAGACGTTTAAGGTTGTGGAAGTATTGGAAGTGGGAGAAGTTGCCTTGTTGGGATAAACATAGTGACTCTGAAGAAATGTCCCAGTTAGAACCGCTTATGTCGACAGAGAATTGTTGTGATAAGCTGAGACATGGGACGAACAAGAGTAGGAAGAAGAAAAGTAAATGTTGTAGTCTAGAGGAAGAACAAGGACCTGTCATGGCAAAACTGGATGGTCTAATTCCGGATGTTTAGTTTCTTTGCCAAAAAGTTCTTATTTAAAAGGATATTGAGAAAGAAAAAAAATCCTCCAATTGTCAATTTCTTGCAAGACCAATCTAGGGGTTAGGAAGATTACATTTGATGTGATATGTCTTTAAATTTAAAACAAATATTGATAAACTGACTAGGAGCTGAACATTATCCATACATTAAGTTGATATTGTAGAAATTGAACGTGTTCCATACGATACCTGAAGTAGTTCATGAATTGCGACATAAACTACATCACATAGAAAGCATGAGACTTGGAGTCGAGTGAAGTGCTCTTTAAGGAGAGAACATTAAAGGAAGATTTGTTGAAGAAAAGTATTGGAGAAGAAACTTTCAAACATATGGAGAAGAAGCAATCAATTTTATACAATAAGAGAGATTGACTTATTCGCTGAAGAATCGGAAATGAAAAGTTTTCGTTTTGTAAATCTTTAGGTCTAGGGTTTTCTTATAAAGTATAAAGTAAGACACTACTAGGTTAGAAGCCTGAAGCGTGAGTGGTTCACAAGATTTAGTAGAAGTCTGTGAACGTGAGTTACTGTTCAGCAAGACAAGATATGTCTTAAACTTGCTTGAAGAATTGCTTTGAAAAGAAATTTGTATGTACTTTTAAAAGGATTAATCCATGCTATCGTGTGTTTTAATTCATGTACCATATAATTCTTACATTTACAAATATTGTAGACATTGAACGTAATGGATACGTTGGGTAACAACCTTTTTATTAGCCACTTCTTACGAATCTTTTTCTCTTTGTCCTTCACTTGCTTTGTCGTTTATCATTGGCAACCTCCTCGCCACCATTGACTACGAAAAGTCTCCTATACAAATAACAGATCAATATAATAAGTCCGAACCTTAATATACACTTTCTTTAACCAGCTGGCTCGAATAAGGATGTTTCTTCAGTAATCAAATAAGTAGACATAGAGATGATATGCATAAGGATCATATGTAATAGTCAAGGCTTGTGTTCCTGAAGAATTCATAAATGAGTCGTCCTTTTTGGTCCGTACAGACAGAAACCCAAAAGCCTAACAAGATTGTGATGATGAAATCACTGTCTCACTGTCCTGATTTCGTTGATAATGTTTTCCCAACTATTTCTTCTCCAGAATCAAGAATACCCAAGTGATCATAAAGATACATTTATGTTGACATTTAATTATTTTTTGTCTTTGCATACGAATTAACGAGGATCTAACTCAGTGACTGTAACTTCATTCCAAGTCATTGTTGGTGCAACAAGTATGGGGTCTTCTCTTGATTCTCTATCTCCTAAGTAAAAAGCGGGTTTCAAGGGTCTCGGTAAAGTGAAAGAAGTTGCATTGAACATGACAACAACAGAAGCCATTGTTGGTCTACTCTCTGCTTTCTCCTGAACACATAACAAACCAATGTGAATGCATTTCATGATTTCATCACTTAGACCTCTTGTCTCAACCAGATTCGAATCCACAATGCTTCACACTTTCCCTTCTCTCCAGCTCTTCCATACCTATACACATTATCAACCAAAATAAGAGTTTAAATTAAATCAAGATTCTTTTAAATTAAATCAAGATTCTAGAACTAGAATCCCAAAGTTTTTTTTTTCATTTACTTACATAGCTAGGGAGGAACAATGAGCTTCCTTCTCCTGGAGACCAATTGTTTTTCTTTCCTGTAATGATCTCAAGGACTAGTACGCCGAAGCTATATACATCGGTTTTCACTGAGAACTGCCCGTTCATCGCGTACTCTGGAGCCATGTAACCACTGCAACAACCAAAATAAAATTTTGGTTTCTTTCACAGAACAGATAGAGGTTAAATGATTATTTTTTGGGGAAGCTTACTAGGTTCCTGCAACTCTGTTTGTAAACCCAGTCTGACTAGGTTGGTCTGTATCAAACAATTTAGCCATTCCAAAATCTGCAATCTTCGGATACATTGCATCATCCAATAGAACATTGCTTGCTTTAACGTCTCTATGAACTATTTTGAAACGAGAATCTTCATGGAGATAAAGAAGACCTCGAGCAACACCTACGATTATCTGATAACGTGTTTCCCACTCTAAGATCGTTCTCCTATTTGAATCTGAGAAAAAGAAAAACGATTTGGATCAACCACCTTCAGATAGAGAGATTCTATATATGTAGTGGATCAAAAGGTACCAAATATGTAATTGTCAAGGCTTGTGTTCTTGAAGAACTCATAGATTAGTAGTCGCTCTTGTCCATCCAAACAGAAACCTAAAAGCCTAACAAGATTCCGATGTTGAAGTTTCGCAACTAATGATACTTCGTTTATGAACTCGTGGTCTCCTTGTCCTGATTCCAGTGACAATCTTTTCACAGCTACCTCTTCTCCAGAATCAAGAACACCCTAATTAATGATCATTTAAGAGAATGATGAATGATCAAGAAAGTGTGTTCATGATCATAGCATAAGAAACAAATTAATGTAGTCACCTTATAAACTGCACCAAATCCACCTTCTCCAAGCTGGTTCCCAGGAGAGAAGTTATTAGTTGCTACTCTTATGGTTTCAAAGTCGAGTTGCAATAGTTGTGCATCTTTAATCTTATCGTCTTGGACATGTTTGCCTGATCCAAAAAAAGCAATAAACAAATAAATGGTAAAAGTTTTCACCGTAGCTAGTGATTAGTCTTATGGCTGAAAAAACTGCACCTTGTTTTCCCTTTCTTTTTTTCCTTGTCAACAAGAAGTAAAGGTAGGCAACCATTATGGCTAAACCAACAACAGAGCCAACAGCGATGAGTATAATATTTAATTTGTCTTCTCCTAAACAGAAAAATTGTTAACTTACCAGAAACAAGAAACAAATTGTAGATTTAAAAAGTGTATTAATAATAATCTCAGTTTCTGTAGATACAACAAGTAGGTGTTCTGTTATTTATTTATTTATTTATATTTTGTTAACACATAATTGTAATCTGTTTTTACCAAGTTCCATTATAAATTATTTAGATAAAAATACATCTTGTTTCAGGTCTTAATTTTTGGTTAAAAAAAGGTTTTCTTTAATACAAAGGTTGATACTCACGATATACATAGAGCTTACCTGGTTCAGGTCCTATCTCTGGTCTTGGTTCTGGTGGTGCTAATGGTAGATCATGCTCATAGTGGCTCTCGAGACCAAAGAATCTCAAATTACTCTCTAACTGAAAATTACAGCTGGGACAAAACCACCTGATCCCTGATCTCCCTTTGGTTGCGTTCCTGAAACCATAGTTGAGACAATCGTTGCAGTCTTTCTCAGACAAATCCGGTGTGCACTGCACGACAGCGAAGAATGTTCTGCTAGGTAGAAGCTCAGTAATATTTCCTTGAGCATACTTCCTCATAGAACCACCTGCTGCAGCACGTTGTCTGAGTCCGTTCAGTAACTCTCCCTGCAACCGAATAGACTCTCCCGTTGTTGCGTTGTTCAGGTTATCTAACTCCAAGACAGGACTCGTTTCGAGTTTTCCGAAAATGGGTTTGTCCGAGTAACGAAACATACATTTCGTGGCACGTATGTAAGCTTCTCTACGTTGTGGACAGTCAATTGTGGTCAGATTCACTGCGGCTTGGTAGATACAGTTTAGACAATCTACTCGAGTAAGTACTCTGTTGCAGATTCCGATGGCTTCTACTCCTTCTTTAATTCCTACCGAGAGGTTGTAGAAGTTGTAGGTGTTGGATTGGAGAGAAGGGATTGAAGAGACAAGACTTTTAAGATTGTTGGAGAATTGGGAATTGGACAAGTTGCTTTGTTGGGATGATGGACATGATGAATTTGAAGGGATTTCCCAGATAGTACCGTCTATATTCACGGGTAATTCTTGTGCTAAGCTCAGAAATGGAAAAATTAGTATAAAGAAGAACAAGTGGTGTGGTCGAGACCAAGAGCAAGAAGAAGCTGTCATAACCAAAGTGGATTTTGTTGGAAATGTTGTGGTTGTATAGTTTCTTCAGAGTTTTCTTAACTTATAGTGTATTTTATTCTTAGCGAAACCAAATGAAAAGCCAAATCCCTTACTAGAAAAATGAAGAAAAGTCAAGTCTTCGATAGTCTTCTCTTTTAAAGCAGACGTAACGTGGCGTTGATTTGCTTCAAAGTATGTGGTAGCTGCTGCTACACTGTTACAGATAGAGAAAACTGAGTTTTCTTTTATGTATAAATATAAAACAATTTTGATAAAACTGAACGTTTTCCATACGTTGGAATTAATACATAGAGAAACTTAGTCATGTCAATGTCAATTAAGGTTGAAATCTGCAGTCCAAACTCATCTATCCTTATAAATGAATAATACTTAGGTTTACTTCTTGTACTGAACTTTTAAATTCATTTCACATCTTATCACTAATAAAAACATCACTACTAATCTACATGTCACTTTGATTGATGATAAGACATTTGGTGAATTTAAAAATTCACCATGGAATGAACTTAAATATTGTTCTTTATTAATTTTTGTGACACTTTAATTGGTGATATAAGGTATGGTAAATTTAAAAATTCACCACAAGAGATGAATCTAAGTATTGTTTTTATAAATTATCAAGCTTGGATTTAATTATATAAACCTAAAACAAATAAAAAAAATTTGGACTTATCTCATTTAGATTTTGGGTTTAAGTTCATTTAGGGCTGACTCGAAAACCTAAATATATATTTTAATTTATTTAATTATTTAATAGTTATGCTCATTTTTAAAACAAATAAGAGTTTTGACCCGCACGTATGTGCGGATATTTTTTATTTTATAAGTATATAACTTTGATATCATCATAAGTGTTTTAAATATATGATTTACATTTATTGTTATATATTGTATAATTCTATAATTTTATTGTTTAGGCTTCATATTCGTCATGATTAATATATAAATCATAAAAAATTAATTAGTTATTAAAATTTTAAATTATTCTAGTAACATATTTTGTAAATAATAGATGAACTAAATGTTAGTTATGTACTATTATATTTTTTATAAAATTATTTTAAATAATATATTGCTTTGAGTTTCAAAATAAACAAAAGATAATATATAATTTTAAATAAAAGTTTAGCATATGTTAATAATTTTAATTTTTGCATAAAATATTAGATAGTTTACGATGTTTTAGCAATGAATGATGAGTTTATTTAAATGAAAGTATTTTAAAAATTAGGTTAATTACCAATTCAATATTTTTCATATTTAGTTTATAAAGAACCTATATTTTAATATAAGATATAATATAATGATAAATTTATAAAATAACATAATTTTTATTTCTTTGTTTTATGATGAAGTTTTAATTAACACTAATTATAATAATATTATATTATTAATTACAAATTAATTAATAGATTATTTTATTTAAAAAAACTATTTTAATGTTTGTAAGATTTGGTTAGATTTTTCTCAACAGATTTTGTTATAACTAAAATAAAATACAAATTTATTGTTAATTTTAATTTATTATTAGTATATTTATTGATTATTAAGATTTAATATAAATAATTGTCATATTAAGTAATTAATTTAGTGGTCCTACTATGACTTATTAACTATAGATAAAAAGTAGGACCCTAAATTAATATATTAGATATAATTATTGTTAATGTCTTAAATAAAAATAGAATTCTGATAATTATAGTAACATAAAAGTTTAGTTTAGTATTAGAGATCATGTCTTAAATAAATATAGAATTGAGAAATTCCCTTAGATAGCCCTTTTTAGTTTGTTTGTCACAAAAATAGCTTTTAAGGAAGAAAATGACCAAAATGTTTTTTTTAGAAGCTAAAAAAGTCATTTATATGCATTTATACCCTTAGGGTTAACTAATTTGGACTTTAGGGTTTAGAGTAAAAGGGTGGGTTTGGGGTTAGGGTTTCAAATTTCAAAGAAAAAATTAAAAAAATTAAAATTTCAAAAAAAAAAAAAAGTCTATTTTGGTCATTTTATTTTTTGAAGGCTATTTTTGTGACAAAAACTTAAAAAAGCTATTTAAGAGAATTGCCCATTGTATCCTACCCAAACATGTTGAACCACTTATTTGTATATATACATGATTGGAAGGATTTAGGTTTTACGATCCATATAATTTAAAGAATTATTTTATATTGATATTATGTCAAAATTTAATATTTTTTGATAAACTGAGTTTTCTTTTATGTAAAATATAAAACAATTTTGATAAACTGAACGTTTTCCATATGTTGGAATTAATACATAGAGAAACTTAGCCATGTCAATTAAAAGGCCAAAACCCGCAATCCAAACTCATCCATCCTAATAAATGAACAATACTTAGGTTCATCTCTTTTAGTGAATTTTTAAATTCACATGACATCTTATCACCAATCAAAGTGTCATGTAGATTAGTAAAAAAATGTACTAAACTTTTTTGAAAAAACTAAAATTACTAAAAAAAAAATGACGCTAACTTTAACGGCGCTAGCTAAACCCTAAACTCTAACTTCTAAATCCTAAACCAAAAACCTTAAATCTAAATCCAAACCCTAGATCCTAAACCCAAACCCTAAACTCTAAACGCAAACCTAAGACCATAAACCCAAACCGTAGATCATAAACCAAAACCCTAGACCCTAAACCAAAATCCTAGACCCTAAACCAAAACCCTAGACCCTAAACCCAAGCCCTAAACTCTAAACCTAAACCTTAAACCTTAACCTTAAATCGTAAAAGAACAACATCAACATTAACTCAAACCTTAATGATTTAGTTTAGGATCTACGGTTTGGGTTTAGGATCTACGTTCTGGGTTTAAGGTATACAGTTTGGATTTATGGTCTATGGTTTGGGTTTAGGGTCTAGGGTTTAGGGTTTGAGTTTATGTTTAGGATTTAAGGTCTAGGGTTTGGTTTTAGATTTAAGGTTTAAGGTTTTAGGATTTAGGGTTTGACAGACGGTGTTAACGTCCCTCAAATTAGGGTAATTTCTTTTTTCAGCTATTTTTTTTAATTAATATTTTTTATTTTTAATCTACGTGGCGTTTTAATTGGTGATAGGAGATGAGGTGAACTTAAAGGTTCACCTCATGGAGAATCAATTGATCCATTACTCCTCAGTGGAAAAAAAAGTTATTCTTAGGTTCACCACCCAATCAAAATTTGCCACATAATAATATATTTTTTAATTAAAAAGATAAAAAAATAAAAAACAGCAAAAACTTAAAAAAAAATTATGGTTGTTAATACTGTCGGTAAAACCTTAAACCATAAATAATAAACTTTAAACCCTAAACACTAAAACCTAAACACTAAACACTAAACCCTAAATACTAAACCCTAAACCCTTGGGTAAACCCTAAACCTTTGGGTAAATCTTAAACCCTTGGGTAAACCCTAAACCCTTGGGTAAATCCTAAACCCTTGGGTAAATCTTAGGGTAAACCCTACATAAATAATAAACTCTAAACCCTAAACACTAAACCCTAAACCCTAAACACTAAACCCTAAACCCTTGGGTAAATTCTAAACCCTTGGGTAAATCCTAGACCCTAAACCAAAACCCTAGACCCTAAACCAAAACCCTAGACCCTAAACCCAAGCCCTAAACTCTAAACCTAAACCTTAAACCTTAACCTTAAATCGTAAAAGAACAACATCAACATTAACTCAAACCTTAATGATTTAGTTTAGGATCTACGGTTTGGGTTTAGGATCTACGTTCTGGGTTTAAGGTATACAGTTTGGATTTATGGTCTATGGTTTGGGTTTAGGGTCTAGGGTTTAGGGTTTGAGTTTATGTTTAGGATTTAAGGTCTAGGGTTTGGTTTTAGATTTAAGGTTTAAGGTTTTAGGATTTAGGGTTTGACAGACGGTGTTAACGTCCCTCAAATTAGGGTAATTTCTTTTTTCAGCTATTTTTTTTAATTAATATTTTTTATTTTTAATCTACGTGGCGTTTTAATTGGTGATAGGAGATGAGGTGAACTTAAAGGTTCACCTCATGGAGAATCAATTGATCCATTACTCCTCAGTGGAAAAAAAAGTTATTCTTAGGTTCACCACCCAATCAAAATTTGCCACATAATAATATATTTTTTAATTAAAAAGATAAAAAAATAAAAAACAGCAAAAACTTAAAAAAAAATTATGGTTGTTAATACTGTCGGTAAAACCTTAAACCATAAATAATAAACTTTAAACCCTAAACACTAAAACCTAAACACTAAACACTAAACCCTAAATACTAAACCCTAAACCCTTGGGTAAACCCTAAACCTTTGGGTAAATCTTAAACCCTTGGGTAAACCCTAAACCCTTGGGTAAATCCTAAACCCTTGGGTAAATCTTAGGGTAAACCCTACATAAATAATAAACTCTAAGCCCTAAACACTAAACCCTAAACCCTAAACACTAAACCCTAAACCCTTGGGTAAATTCTAAACCCTTGGGTAAATCCTAAACCCTTGGGTAAATCCTAAACCCTTGGATAAATCTTAAATCTTAAGGTAAACCCTAAATAGTAGTAATAGGATTTACTTTAAGGTTTAGGATTTACCCAAAGATTTAGGGTTTACCCAAGGGTTTAGGGTTTAACCAAGGGTTTAGTGTTTAGTGTTTAGGGTTTAGTATTTAGGGTTTAGAGTTTAGAGTTTAGAGTCTCGTATTTATGATTTAGGGTTTTTGAGGGTTTAGGGTTTTGTGTTTTAGATTTAGAGTCTAGTGTTTAGGATTTAGGGTTTTACTGACGGTGTTAACAACGCTAATTTTTTTATTATTTATTTCTATGATTTTTCTATTTTTTAATATTTTTTCTTTTAAAAAATGCAATATGACATTTCAAATTTTGATTGGATGGTGAATCTCTAGGTTCACCATCCAATCAAAATTTGACATGTCATATTGCATTTTAAAAAGAAAAAATGTTAAAAAATAGAAAAATATTGCATTTTTTTTAATTTCTATTATTTTTCTATTTTTTAACATTTTTTTTCTTTTAAAAAATGCAATATGACATGTCAAATTTTGATTGGATGGTGAACCTAGAGATTCACCCTAGGGGGTGAACCCAAGAAAAAGTCAAAAAAAAATCTCGCATACTCCTCCCCTTTTTATTAATTTATTAAATCTTTATTTAAATAGGAAATTTGGTAAAAGACAACGAAACCAAGAGAAACTTGCATAATTACAACCCAAACCAAACCAATTCGCGGACCATCCAGACCCGATCCATAAATTCAGATCCAAATTCTCCATAACTTTTGAAAACTTTGTAAGACTTGGTGTAATTGTAAACCTTGGTGTAACTGTACAACGTAATAAAACTTCAACTAATATAGACTGTATCAATTACAAAGTTATTCTAAACTGAACAAAGTCACACTTTTAGATTTGTAATTTTTTTATTATGTTATTGTTTGGACATATGTGTTGTTATTGATATATTTATTGAAGTTAAAATTTATAAATATTACTTTATAGAGAAAAACTAAGAACATTACATTATGTGAAACGTTATTTACATAAACTTAGTAAAACTAGATTATTAATACATGTCCTAACTCATAAACACAACTAATCTTCAATTGGCCAGTGAGCAGCAGTCAAATGAATTTCATTGCAGAAGTCCCAAGCTGCACATTGCGAGAAACAATGATCACATCTCCACCGTGTTCTTGATCCATCTAAGGAGACTACAAACACCGGTTCTATTATTTTGGAGCACCAGCAATCATGTGACATGTTGGAATCTATTCTTTACAATAGAGACATAAGCATCTCAGGTTTTTCGTAAGCCCAATGGCCTGAGAATATCGAAGTAGTGATCATTTGATACATTCAATCAATAAATTCATGAGTAAAACTAGGATAGTTGTGAACCAATCCTCTATCCTCAACACTAAATGCTAAGTTAAGCATACCATTTACGTATTTGGCCAACAACAATCATCTCTCACATGCAAGATGGATTTTGTCCCTTCCTTCATCAAGTAAATGGAGGACGAAGAACTCATACATTCCTCGCATGTAGATGGCCTCTGGATTACCAAATTGGTAGCACCTAATCTTAAATGTTCTAACAGCATTGACCTCATCTATCCAGTCATTCAAGTGAAAGAGATTTGCAGATCGGTATATGTATTCTTCTCTGGCAACTTGATTGAACCCAGAGAAAGCAACTCTTGCACTACCAAAGTCCCAGAGATGGCATGTTTCTACCTTTGAGAGAATCTTATGAAGCATGGAAGGAGGGAGAGAAGCCAAGTTGGAGTTCGACATGGAGAGATATTCGTTTTATCAAGTAAATGGAGAGATTTTCGGTTTATTTATTTAAACAAGGTGATAAACCATTTTATAATGGGGATGATCCTTGAGGATTAATGATCCTCTAACAGTGTTGAAGAGATATGATATATTATCGCATTTAATGGTGATTTGATAGACGCCTCGAGAAGATACAAGTTCAGAAAACTGTGTAAAACTTTAATCGATAAAAATATATAATTGTGTATAACTAAGTAAAAGTAACTGATTTAGATTGTGCAAAATTCATGAAATTAAGCAAAATTTTAACAATTTAGCTTGTCTAAATTTATGAAACTATGTAAAACGTTAAGAAAATTAAAAATTATATTGTTCTAATTTGCTAGAAATAGCATCCAAGATAATAATTGAAAATGTTATTTAATGGATGATCTATTACCCCAACTACAAATTGTAACTCTTCCATTTAAGGGTGATTTAACAGATACCAAATTCGCCTATGATCATCATTACAGTTTTCTCGAAAACACTCATTCTCTTTTCCACTAAACATGCACAATTTTGAGGTAGATCAAGTAAGATTGTATAATTTTATAGAACTAAGTGAAAATTTATTGATGCTCTTAACCCCATCTACAAGTAAACCCGTGAATTTAATGATCCACTTACCCACTACAACTAGGAAAGAGTAACTTCTCCATTTAAGATATTTGATTGACGCCTCGAACAAACACAAGTAGGAATTAACTTCTATTCTCTCTTGGATATAATCATCATAAGCATTGCCTCTCTTTCTCTTTTGTCTAACACTCCACTAAATCCCATAAATTTCAAACTCCATTTCAGTAAATCCCATTAAATAGTCTCGAAAACCCTCCTTCTCTTCCATTTTTTTTTGCAAAAAAAAATCATCATCTCTCTCAATCTCTCATCAGCTCTCTCAAGTTTCAAACACTTCCACAATGACAAACTACAATATGCTTGATGAAGTTGTGTATAACGAGAGCATCACAGCGTGAAATTTCATAGTAAAATTACTGAGAATCTTCTTTTTTTATTCCTATGTTACCAGTTCTAGACCGCACTGGGTATATGTGCTAGTGGATGAGACTGTAAGTTTAAATCATCATCTCTTTAGTTTCAAATAACATGCAACAACGAAAACTAAAAACTTGATACTTAAACTTTGTTATTTCAGGGAACAAAAATGAAGCTCACAATAAATAGTAGCCTTGCAGATATGTTTAGAGGCCTTGAAAACCAAGAGGGAAAGTGGGTGAATATATTTCGGGTAGAAGTTGGCCATGCCTATCTAGGTTTCAAGGCCACAAAATCTCGATTCCGACTAACTGCTACTTGGTATACTCAATTCCATATCATCAATCCTCTTAACAATTTGCATTACATAGAATTGAAGAGTATTCATGAAATCCCTCACATTAGCAAGACGGACAGAAAATATCTCATATGTATGAATTCTAACTATTAAAATATATTTCAGAAATATCCCATATGAGTTTGCACAAGCATCGATCAATGGATCGACAGAGCAACCCTAGTTTTGACCGATCGCCACTTAATTGTGTCGATCGATGGTCACATCCAGCAAATAGGTATACCGTTTTCCTTGATTAAATTTTATCGCCACTTAAATTTTGTCCTTATGGTTTATTTTCTTCACCAATCTCAGACTACATAACATTGGTGATAGTGTTGTTTAAGTCTGGGGAAAGTTTACTAATATTGTGTTTTATTTTGAGTTTTATACTTAAAAAAAAAAAGTAGTAGAAACTTACAAGTTTACCATCGATTGACATTGAAGAACTAACATCGATCGACCATGGATCATGACCATCGGTCGACATAAACACCGTGACATCGATCGACAATCTATTACAGAGTCTGGTATCGAGTTTATCTCTTAACTATTTACTTATGATTTATTTTTTTCCTAACCGAACCGGAGGATTACACTGAGGACAATGTAATTTAAGTCTGAGAGAGGTTCGCTAACGCTATTTGATTTTCTTGAGTAATATTTGATACATATATATAAGTTTTTCAAAAAGTTATATTGAGTCAAGAAGGAACTATGATCAAGATTTATTATTGACTAACCACACTTTAACACCATTCTTAGAAGGTTGTTTGCAGAGATTACTAGAGATACTAAAGTGAATCATCCTGCCACTATACCACACTTGCTTAGAAAGTTTGAAGGAACCGAAGCTGATTTCCAACACTAATCCTGACATTATTACCTTGTTTTGAGGCTTGGTATACACTGGATCGGGTTCTTTATGCAAGTCTGTAGGTACAAGTCATTGCACATTTGGTTCCTTTCTCTCTCTCTCTTCAGCATCTACTTAAAAGTTTAAAAGATTGAGATGATTTCCCAAGATGCTGAGGGGTAGGTACATTACCAATGATCTCATTATTCCAATTCAAAGGAATGATCACACATTGTTGGAAGCGACGGGTAAGTAAATTACCTATGACCCCATTATTCGCCTACAACTTTGACCAAAAGAAAAAGAAAAAAAAAAGAAAAAAAGAAGAAGAATGAGATGGCATCATTGAAAATCTAAAGAGATTCAGAAAAGAGAAAAAAAGAGGGAAGAAAGGGATCAGAGAAGACTTTGTGCCTAGTTGTTCAGATATTTGCAGAGGTAAGAGTTCATGTGTCCTTTGATCGATACTCCCAAGGTAAAGCATGCACTTTTATTTTATGCAAAGAAATGAAATCAGTAGAGGGGCGAGTCAAGCTAGTATTTGCTAAAATTGTAGGTAGAATGGATTTGGTTGATATACTAGGATAAGGTATATAAAGTTTCTCTGTGATTGACTTGATAGAATGTCATTGTAACAAAGTAGAGTGATAGTTATACTTAGATATTAAGTGAGTCTCCACTTTTCAAAACCTCTTTCACATATTTGTTTGCTTGAGGACAAGCAAAAGGTTAAGTCTGGAGAGTTGATAGGGTCTGATATTTACCAATATTGTGTCATGATATCAGCCCTATTTAGAGTCTATTATATATGTTTGGAGTATGTTTTAGAGTGTTTTCAGATTCAAGTACGTTCTGGAGAACTTTGGTGATAATGGAGCTTTTAAAGATGCATAACTGCACATATGTGTCAGATGTTTTGCTATGTATAGAGATCTTACCACAGTGAGATTGAGCTGATATTTTGATCCAAGATAGAGCTTTGAGTTATCTTTTCAATGCCACCGGTTTTAGGTCCATCTAACGGCTAGATCTAAAGTTATGCCCGATTTACTGGAGAGTGTTCTGTCTGCCTCGCGAGAGGAATCTGTCGAGAAGATGAATGAGTGTCGATCAAAGACACAGCCTTGGCGTAGATCGACGTTGATACCAGAAGACAGGCTTAAAATGTTTTATGGCCGACTTAAACCCAGAAACCATCACAAATTACCATAATACCCCTGGACGACTTAAACCCTATTTATATGTTTTCTAAGCCATTGTTGACGACTATGCTTTAATCTTACCAAACCTTTTTTTATTTATTGTTCTAGGGTTAAGAGAGAAGGGAGGAACTTCTTCAGAGTCCTCCTATTACTCCTTTGGTTCTTTATATTATATATATTTTATTCATCTATGATTTATGCGACAAAGATTATGTCTGAGTAGATCTCTTGTTAGGTTTAGGGTTTATTAATGGTATTGATGGATTAGCCAAACAATAGAATTGCTAGGGATATTATTAGATATATCAATAGAATTATGTTTATTGCTTGTGTTCTAGAGTAGCTAACTGGAACCATGATCATAGGATAGTTAGGCGCAAGCGAGAGCATGGTGACTACCAGAATTAATCATGTTGAGCTAGGTTGCTAGAAACAAATGAGAGTTGATTTAGTTAATTTAGTGAACTTATCGAATTAGGTCATAAAGCTTGACTCAAGAGACCATCGATCGAAGCAGGATCATTGCCATTGATCGACGGTCATTCTGTGTCAATAAGCGAGAGCTGAGACATCGGCTTAGTCAATAGATTAGACTCGCAGCGAGAGTTGGACGTCTTTTACATTAGATATCGAGTTCTATGATTAATACCCTTAGCTTCTATCCTCTATAATCCACTTGTCTGAAACTCTAGATCTAGCTATTTATTATTATTGTTTACTTACCAATCAATCAATTATCTGCTATAATTTATTTACTGCTTATTAATCTATTTGCCTAGCTTAATCGCGACTGTATTGAATTTATTGTGTGCCCACACTCCCTGTGGATTTGATACCTAAATAATACAATTTGACCTCTCTTGGCAAGAGTAGTTCATAGGGGTAATTTGATAGAGTTTGCATTGAAATACATAAAAGCCCTCCTGTCAAATTTGGCGTCGTTGCCGGAGAGCAAAGATTCGCCATTAGACTCAATTTGTTTGATTTAGTCTAGGTATTTTTCTATATTAGTTTACTTACATAAAAAAATTCTTGTGTTTCAGGTACATATATTAGTACCAGGAAGCAATGAGCATAGGATTTTTGGGTTCTTCAAAAAAGAAACCTGCTGATTTGCGCATGATCCATAAGTCTACGAGGGCAGTCGACACCTTCCAAGCAGTGATCTATAGCAAAGAGAAACGAGCATCGATCGACACCAATACTTCACCGTCGACCGATACGAACACCAGGACATCGATCGACACCAACCATTCGATGGCGATCGACACAAACACCTCTATGTCGATTGACACCAATCATTCTTCGTCGATCGACACTACTCGCGAGAAGACAAAGAAGGTTGAAGTACTAATACTGATTTTTGACAAGAATGGTATTTTACGAGACGAAGAAGGTCGTGCGCACAACAGAGCAAGGCAATTGATTCATGCACATGGGACTTCAATCCCTAATGCTACTGTTGTTACTATGAATGTTGGGATTGAACGACAAAAGGCACTTAGAGATTACAATAGACCTGAATATTTCTACGCTAAAAAGTCTGCTATGCGTCGTTCTGAACTCCAGAGAAATGACATTGGACTGCATCTTGCATACATCTCTCTTGTGGGTCAGCATCTTTTCCATGGTCTTCTTCATGAATATCCTATTGACCACCTCAACTTATTCGATGATTTAGCGTCGACCATTAAGTGTAATAGAGTCTCTGAAGATTACTACTTCTGCAAACTATTCCCATACTCTCTTGCTGGAGAAGCAGCATGTTGGTTCAAGAGGTTACCACCAGGATCTCTCACTACATCGAATGATATCACGAACGTCTTCCTCACCAAATTTTTCTATGATACTGAAACAAATATGAAGATTGAGATGGAATCTATGTTGGGATATATGGTAGAGGAAGAAAAAGAAGATAGATATGGAGAGCCAAGCAGAGCAAAAAAAGTTGATATTAGTGATTTGATTTCAACATCGATCGACACTAAGACCTTAACATTGATCGACACTACGACCTCAACATCAATCAACACTAAGATCTCAACATCGATCGACACTAACCCCTTTTGTCGGTCGACACTTCTTGAAATCCCTGATAGTTCGAGTTTTTCTCACGACATTGCAGACTCGACATTGAAGCAGAGCATCGATCGACACCCAAAGGAGAGAATCAATCGACACCCAAAGGAGAGCGTTGATCGACATACACCACCTGATATTGATCGACACCCATCATTGGACGAAGAGCCAGGTTACATGATTGAACCAGAAACAGTTGAGGAGAGAATGCACGAGTCCAAGGATTCACACCTTGCTGTTCCAAAACATCTGCAACCACCTATTTGTATAGACGAAGCTGTTGGGATTCACAACAGAGTGAAGTTGATACATGACCTTGTGAAGTTTGTGGTTCCTTGTGCTACATTGGAAGTTTAATTTCCTATCCCACCAGATAGAGGTACGCATCTAGGTTCCTACAATGGGGTATTTGATGATCATATGTTGGCAGTAGCTTCTCATAGAGGGTCGAGATGTAGAGGTGAAGTCGGTAAAGGGGCAGCAGAAGCACCATCGAGAGGCACCGACAATATACCATCGATCGATACCGACCATATACCATCGATTAACACCGACCAGATACCATCAATCAACACTCATCACGGATCAGAGCAACAAAAGTCAGAAGTGTTTCGAAATCTTTTTGATGGAGGCACCACGAGATCAGACAAGTCTGGAGGAAAGAAGAGGAAGAATTGGAAGAAGAAGAAAAGGACCAAGGACGGTCCTCAGTTATCATTGATTCCCCATTTCTCAGAAGGTGTCAGAAAGTACAGAGTGCGCAACAAATGCTTCTCGCAGCCATTTGCAAAGTTTCGAGCACTCCTTATTGCTGAGATGATAGACAAAGGAGAAGAGTATATGGAAGCTTTCACAAAAAGGGTGATGAAGCTTCAGAGAGTAGATATTGAGAGTTGTTTTGGAGCAAGTTATCATTCTCATCTAGACTGAATCAGATCTCCAGAAGTCAAGCTAATGACAAAATAACCGTTGAGTGGGAGGCAACCCACTGTTAGATTTGTTTTAAATTTGGTTTTATTTTCATTAATTACTGATTTTTGTTTTTATTGATTTCAGGTTATAAAAAAAACAGTATCGACACTGTAGCGTTGATCGACACTATAGCATAGACATCGATCGAAGCTGTAGAAAAGACATCGATCGACACTGAAGCAGAACTGACGATCGACACTGTAGCTGCATTACTGTAGCTGTGATACTGTAGCAACGCTACTGTAGCACAATACTGTTCATCGAAAAAATGATTTTGTTTATTACTGACTATTTATGTTTTATTTATTTCAGATCAAGGAACATAAGTTTGCACAAGCATCGATCAATGGCTGGCCAGAATAGATCGACAGAGCAACCCCAGTTTCGATCGATCGCCACTTCACTGTGTCGATCGACGGTCACATCCAATGAGCAGGTATACCGTTTTAATTGATTAAATTTTGTCCTTATGGTTTATTTTCTTCACCAATCTCAGACTACATAACACTGGTGATAGTTTACTATTGATCGACGCTGAAGAACTAACATCGATCGACCATGGATCATGACCATCGGTCGACATCAACACCGTGACATCGATCGACACTCTATTACAGAGTTTGGTATCGAGTTTCTCTCTTAACTATTTACTTATGATTTAATTTTCCCCTAACCAAACAGGAGCATTACATTGGGGACAGTGTAATTTAAGTCTGGGAGAAGTTCGCTAACGGTATTTGATTTTTTGAGTTTTATTTGATACATATATATATATATATATATATATATATATATATAAGTTTTTCAAAAAGTTTTATTGAGCCAAGAAGGAGACTATGATCAAGATTTATTATTGACTAACCATATTTTAACACCATTCTTAGAAGGTTGTTTGCAGAGATTATTAGAGATACTAAAGTGGATCATCCTGCCATTATACCACACTTGCTTAAGAGTTTGAAGGAACCGAAGCTGAATTCCAACACTAATCCTGACATTATTAGCTTGCTTTGGGGCTTGGTATACATTAGATCGGGTTCCTTCTGCAAGTCTGAAGGTACAAGTCATTGCACATTTGGTTCCCTTCTCTCTCTCTCTTCAGCATCTACTTAAAAGTTTAAAAGATTGAGATGATTTCCCAAGATGCAGAGGGGTAGGTACATTACCAATGACCCCATTATTCTAATTCAAAGGAATGATCACACATTGTTGGAAACGATGGGTAAGTAAATTATCTATGACCCTATTTTTCGCCTACAACTTTGCCCAAAAGAAAAAGAAAAAGAAACAAAAAGAAAAAAATAGAAGAATGAGATGGCATCATTGAGAATCTAAAAAGATTCAGAAAAAAGAAAAAAAAAAGAAAAAAAGGATTAAAGAATATTTTATGCCTAGTTGTTCAGATACTTGCAGAGGTAAGAGTCCATGTGTCATTTGATCGATACTCCCAAGGTAAAGCATGCACTTTTATTTTCTGCAAAGAAATGAAATCAGTAGAAGGGCGAGTCAAGCTAGTATTTGCTAAACTTGTTGGTAGAATGAATTTGGTTGCTATACTAGGATAGGGTATATAAAGTTTCTCTGTGATTGACTTGATAGGATGTGATTGCAACAAAGTAGGATGATAGTTATACTTAGATATTATGTGAGTTTCCACTTTTCAAAACCTCTTTCACAGATTTGTTTGCTTGAGGACAAGCAAAAGGTTAAGTCTGGGGGAGTTGATAGGGCTTGATATTTACCACTATTTTGCCATGATATCATCCCTATTTAGAGTCTGCTATATATGTTTGGAGTATGTTTTGGAGTATTTTCAGGTTCAGGTACGTTCTGGAGAACTTTGGTGATTATGGAGCTTTTAGAGATGAAGAACTACACAAATGTGTCAGATTTTTTCTATGGATGGAGATCTTCCCACGGTGAGATTGAGCTGATGTTTGACACAATATAACTATTTAAGTTAGCTTTCCAATGCCACCGGTTTGAGATCCATCTAACGGCTAGATCTAAAGTTATGCATGATTTACTGGAGAGTGTTTTGTCTGCCTCGCGAGAGAAAGTTGTCGAGAAGATGAATGAGTGTCGATCGAAGACACAGCCTTGGTTTCGATCGACGGTGATCCCAGAAGATAGGCCCGACATATTTTTTGGCCGACTTAAGCCCATAAACCATCACAAATTACCAGAATGCCCATGGACGACTTAAAATCCTATTTATATGTTTTCTAAGCCATTGTTGACGGATATGCTTTAATCTTACCAAACTTTTTTTTATTCATTGTTATAGGGTTAGGAGAGAAGGGAGGAACTCCTTCAAAGTCCTCCTAGAACTCCTTTGGTTCTTTATATTATATTTATTTTATTCATCTATGATTTCTGTGACAAAGATCATGTCTGAGTAGATCTCTTGTTAGATTTAGGGTTTATTAATAGTATTGATGGATTAGCCAAACAATAGAAATGCTAGGGTGATTATTAGATCTATCAATAGAATTGTGTTTATTGTTTGTGTTCTAGAGTAGCTAACTAGAACCATGATCATAGGATAGTTAGGAGCAAACGAGAGCATGGTCTACTACCAGAATTAATCATGTTGAGCTAAGTTGCTAGAAACAAACGAGAGTTGATTTAGTTAATTTAGTGAACTTAACGAAATATGTCATAAATCTTGACTCAAGAGACCATCGATCGACGCAGGATCATTGCCATCGATCGACGGTCTTTATGTGTCAACAAGCGAGAGCTGAGACATCGGCTTAGTCAATAGATTAGACTCGCAGCGAGAGCTTGACATCTTTAACATTAGATACCGAGTTCTATGATTAATACCCTTAGCTTCTATCTTCTATAATCCACTTGTCTGAAATTCTAGATCTAGCTATTTATTATTATTTTTTACTTACCAATCAATCAATTATCTGCTATAGTTTATTTACTGCTTATTAATTTATTTGCCAAGCTTAATCGCGACTGTATTGAGTTTATTGTGTGCATGCACTCCTTTTGGATTCGATCCCTCAATACTACAATTTGGCATCCTTGGCAAGAGTAGTTTGTAGGGTTAATTTGATAGAGTTTGCATTGAATGCATAAAAACCCTCATGTCACCGAGAAACTTCAAAATTTTGGATTTCAGAAATAAAGCACACATCCCTCCGAGTGGAACGGCTGCTCTAGGCGTAGGCAGAGATCTTACGATGGAATATCCAGAATTTTGTAGAGTGTCCGCTCCACTCAGGTAAGTATCTCGACCCAAAAAAATAATAATTATATTCTTGTTTACACCTTCTATTTGATTTATGTTTACACCGAGACGTTGTGAAGTAAGTCTAAGAGAGGGTCTTTGTCGTTTACTAACTGGTTTATTTCTTCTTCTTTTTAGTCAGTTTGGTCAGTTTTATTGAATCAAAACTTATTGGAAATGAGGATCTTTCCTTGGAACAAATCATTTAATTGACGCCACATTGACCATTCTTTCAGCTATTGGTTGCAGACTGTACAACATGGAAAAGCTAAAGTGGATTGATCTACCAATAATATTCATACTTTTGAGTGTTTCTAAAGGATCCAAAACTAGCGCCCAACATAAACTACTTAATTCTCTTGTCTTGGTGCTTCGGATCCACTCAATCGGATTCCTCGTTCAGGTCTGAAAAAAACATGTATGTGTGAGTATGATTTCCTTTTCTCTTCCCTTCAGCATCTAAAAAGAAAAATAAATGCAGAGATTGAGATGATTTCCTATGGAGTAAAGGGGTAGGAAAATTTCCTATGACCCCATTATTTTACTTCGAATGGAATGATCACACAAAGTTGGAAGCGGGGGGCAGGAAAATTTCTTATGATCTCATTATTCGCCTACACTTTGCAAACAAAAAAAAATGATTCAGAGAAATGAGAAAAAAGAGAAGAAAGAAACTAGAGTAAGACTACTGGGGTGATCAGAAACCTGAATGGGTAAGAGTCAATGTGTCTTGTGATTGATACTCCATCGATGAGACAACATCTTAATTTCTTAAATGAGGTCAGTAGTGGTGAATTTGGATATCTCTTGAGTTGTGGGCTGAAAATGGTTAGGTTGATAAGTAGAGGTCAAATACATTGAGTACCTTCTAAGGTTGGTACTAATTGATGTGGCTTACAACTGGTTGAAATGAAAGTGGTGTTCTGAAGGATAAGTGAGTTCTCATTTTTTCAAACATTTCTCCCATTTTTTAGGTTTTGACTTTGTTTGAGGACAAACAAGGATCTAAGTATAGGAAAATTGATATATGGTGTTTTGGACACAATGTACATATGCTTTCCAAAGTGTTTTCAGGTCTTTATCGAGTCTTTCTAGTGTTTTTGAGTCAAAGCAGGTCTCGAGTAGGTTAGGAGGCTCTTGGAAGAACACATGAAAAAAAGAATGCAAATTGGAGTTTTCTTGCGGAGCAGTCGGGTGGATGGATGATCCTAAACGGAACAGACGGGTGGATGATCCTAAAAGGAGCAGCCAAACAGAGCACCTGATTGCATGCTCCAGCGACAAAAAAAAATTAAGGAAATTTCCAATATTTTGAGATTTTACCTAGGATTTCCCCTTTTTCCTCCTGGACCGCCACATGCCTGCATATATATTTTCTATTATTTTCACAGACTACGCCACTTTTTAGAGAGATTTTGAGAGAGAAAACTTGTAATTTTGTTAAGGGAGAATGATATATACATACTCTTGAGAAGAATCATAAACCTTATTTGTTACTCCGGCAATCTATCATCATGTTTTCTTCACCTTTTATCTATGTATTTTGTGGCTATGGCTGAGTAGTTAATTGTTAGTTTTAAGGTGTTAGGGATCATGGATCAATGAGCTAGACACAAATAGGGTTGTTATTCTTTGATATCTCTATCTATTGCTAATCTTACTGCTTGTGTTAAACTAGCCATTTAGCATCTGAATTTCGGTTAAACATATCCATCTGAAGTGTTTTAGGTTGCTAGAAAAAGCATAAATATGTGATTTGTTCTTAGCCAACGAAAACTGATGTTAAGAAAAATTGTGAACCAATTGAATCATATTGTAATGCTTGTCATCAACTTTTCATCATTCTGTAATCCAAACGACAGTTTAAGCATTAGGATTGCTTGATAAACTGGTAGACACCACGACTGTGGGTTTATTTAATCTTGTTGTTCAAATTCTAGATTGGCTTATATTGTTTTTCCTGACAGTTGTATGGATCATGGTCTTAAATATCTCGATGAATCACTTTGAACCTAACTCTTTAATAATCTGAAACCAACCCAATCTTTGTTGCTTGCTTTATTTATTTTCTTATTGTTACATCACTCAATTTGTCTTAGCTTGATATACTGATCTCATAGAAACAAAGCGTAAGAACTGTCCTCTGGAACTGAATCTCAAATACTACATCTATAATGTTAGGTTGTAGTAGTGAAAGATCCAGTTTTAGTGTAGCAATATCATAGCCTTTGATTTATCTTGATTTTCAGCTTGATTTTCTTCTATCTCCAAGAACCTTTGCACTAAGGAAAAATTTAGCATTTAATGTCCATGCTAAATAATTGTCTCCAGTAATATTAAGAACTTATAATTAAAGGCTGGTAAAGTTTAACATAATTAACTATTGCTAAAACTTTGTACTGATACATATTGTAACTAAAGAAAAGAGAAAGAAGAATTGATATTTTATTCCATGAATAATAAACTCTTTATATAAAAATAATAATAGAATGATTTAGTTAGAGACCAAGTACAATAAACTTTAGTAAACAAGATATCTATTATATATTTTTCTATAATTGACATCATAATATTTATAACAAAATACAAAATATTTTTAAAATTGTCAATTTCTAATGAATTTTAAACAAATCCTACAAGATCTATTGTTACATGTATTCCATCGAACAACCTATTTTTCTCATGCATAACAGAGTTATTCGAGGCTACAAAGATACCATGCAGCCTCAATACTCCATTAACTTATATTGTTACATGCATTTTTCCTAATGTACATCTTCTTCATGTTTTTTGGCTCGATTGACTTAAGAATATAAAGGGTTTCTAAAAAAAAAGGCAGATTCATCCAAGTAAAGCCGCATGGTGTCGTTTTAACAAACACCATAACCTAAGTGAATTTTTAATAGTTTACTTTATTTTTTTCTTCAAAATAAAGTAAATATATAATAAAATTGAGTTTTATTTCAATGATATTTTATTTTAAAGTGAAAATAGAATGATAAACAAAAAATAAATGAATTACTCTATATATAGGCCAAAGAGATTTTTGTACTATCAATGATACGTTATATATAGTCGTCCTATTTTGTGTGATATGCCCAGTAAAGATTCATACACATTACGAAAGGCCTTGTTAGCCAACAACTATTTATACTTAAGCCCTAAACCCAACCGTGAAAGCTTTTGGATTTTGTGTCTGTCTATACAATTTATCAAAATAATATGCATCCAACACAACGTGATCATTTCTCATTGGTCCTCATCTGGCTAATGCAGACAATTTGAATCATCATTACCGATGAAACAGAACAAAACAACCCCATTACAATCGCTGCATAGCAGATGCGAGTGAAAATATATCGAAAACGAGCAAGTACATGGTTAATATATATATCAATATATTTTTTATTTGAGTGTAGATATGCGGATGTAAACCCATATGTCCAGGGTTCGATTTAGATGGGAACAAAATCTATGCTATTTGGCCAGTTTGAGATTGGATTTTGACCATGTAGTTTATATGATAGTTTAGTAAAAGACTTATCTGAATCTTTTACATTAAGTTGAAGACATTTCACACTTGAATCAAACAACATGATATTCAATCCACTAAGTAATATTAAGTGTTCCTCCTGCAACTGACCGGATTAGTCGATAGGACATATATATGTGTTTGTCTGGATGCATATAAATTTTTCTACAAAATTTGAAAATTGTTAACTATAAATATTTATAAAAAAATTAGCTAACTTAGGTAGCATAAGTGAGTTAGTGAAATAATTAAAGGAAAAAATATTTATTCAGGTAAAATAGTGAAACCCAATAAATGAAGAAGAAAACATGCATATTTTTAACTCTTATCTTTACAACATTCGGTTTTATATCATGTTCAAAAATGCGGCCATCTGAGACCGTTTAATCAAAGGAAAATTGTCAAAACCAACCTAAAACTTGAATTCAAATGTAAAAGTGTACCCAAACATCAATCAAATGCAAAAATAACCTAAAAGTGTAGTGAAACTACAACAGTCCCCTTATGACCAAAAAAAAAACTATATGCGTTTTTACCTTTATAGCTTATTTAAGTCTTTCGTCTTTTTAAGTCTTCTGTGTTTAGTAAATCTTAAAAATAGTTTATAAATTATATAAAAAATATTTTTATGAGGGAAAAATCTAAATCATATAATAATAAACATTTGTAAATGATATAAATTAAAATCTAGTAAAATTGAATTGTTCTCAACATAGATGAGTGAATGTATCATCTTATGATATTCTTTGGTCTAGGGTTTGGAAACATATGTCATAGTATTGTATGTATCTTTAGGGTTAGATTTTGGAAGTCTAACAAATTTTTTCGAAAAAACATTTTTTACATATATTTGTTTAGTTTTGTGTATATTAAATAGTTTTGGAGTTGATTTTAAGTTTAGTGAAGTGTTTATTGATATTTAGTTTGTTATTTAGTTTAAGGTATTAGAAGACTTAAGTCTACTAAAAGATATTACGCCAGAAGACTTACATGTAAGTCTTCTGGGCGAATAGTAAATTCAAGGGGTAGAAGACTTTCAGAGAAGTCTTCTGAGACTTACCTGAAAGTCTTCTGAATCGAAAATATTTAACCTAATTACAATTTTTGTCTCCCCCTATATAAAGAAATTTTACACATTCTCTCTTTTCCTCTCAAATTGCTGCAAGAAAATGCAATGTTTCTCACTCTAAAACTCTCAAACCTCTCTCTAGTCTCTTTTATATAGTTCTCATCTTTTACTCTTTGGATTTGCAAGTTTTCAGATCTGGAAGACTTTATGATTGTCTTCTGACGAAATCTTCTCACATGTCTCCTCTTTCATAACATATTTGAGTGTTTTAGTAAGTTTTCATGTCTGATTTACATCATTTGTAACTTCTTATTGCTTAAAGTTCTTACCTTTTTCCCAAACTAAAACTCTCTAACCTCTTTCTAATATTTTTGAACTTGAAAAACAACAAACTTTATATACATTTCTTATGTTTATCTCATGTCTTCTCACTAATTTATCATGTTTTGCTGATTTTTTGGTTCTCATCTTTTACTCCTTTAAAGATATATATATATATATATGATGGATATGTATTTTTGTATATTCTATAAAGGTAGATATATCTCATATTCTACTCTTTTTCTTTGTTTTTAGGATATTTGAATATTTTTGGATATGCAGGTTTTTCAGATCTGAGTCAGATTTTAGAAGACTTTTGAGAAGACTTTGTTCTCTGTAGGAAGACTTCCAGAAAGTCTTCCAGTGCATTATATGTTAGAAGACTTTGTCAGAAGACTTTCTGAAAGTCTTCCAACATAATGTACAAGAAGACTTTCTGAAAGTCTTCTAACATAATGTACATGTGTAATAATTTTGTTTATGATTTATTTTGTGATTTGTATGTGTAATCTTTTATTTGTGGATTGTTTTATAAATTTGAAGAGATGTCAATGAATTTTTTTGGTAAATATGTTCATGTCTACAATATTATCTTGCAAAAAAAAAAAGATAAATTTGTTTAATGAAATTTTTTTGGTAAATATGTTCATGTCTACAACATAATGTCTACAACATTATCTAACACTTATAACATAACACAACAACACAAAAACTTTGTTAAATTTACTAAAATTAAAAGAAAAAGAATTTTAAGAAAACTTAATCAAATTCACAAAATATAAACTTTCACTTGAATTTTTCTGAGAATTTTCGGAAGAATTTTTTATAAAAATTTAAAAATTTTCTATAAGTTCTTGGAAAGTCTTCTAACATATAATGTACTAGAAGACTTTCATGTAAGTTTTCCTGAGAAGACTTCCACGGAAGTCTTCTTCTGGTAGAAGACTTCCACGGAAGTCTTCTTCTGGTAGAAGACTTCCACGGAAGTCTTCTTCTGGTAGAAGACTTCTAGGAAGTCTTCCAGAAATGTCATTTTTGCAATTATAAATTTAGAAAGGAAAACTTCCAGAGAAGACTTTCATGTAAGTCTTCTCGAGAAAAATGAGAAGACTTCCATGTAAGTATTCTCGAAAAATAGGTTAGTTTTGCAATTGACCAAATTGTGTCAGAAATTTGACTTTCTGTGGAAGACTTACATGAAAGTCAAATTGACCAAAATCACAAAAAAATAAAGCTAGAAGACTTACAGGGAAGTCTTCTGCTAGAAGACTTCCTAGAAGACTTCCCTGTAAGTCTTCTCGGTGGAGAAGACTTTCAGTTTAGTCTTCTCCACGAACCAGATCTGAAAAAATAAAAATTCTTCTTAAATTTGGTGAGATTCATGTTTAACTTCTCCAAGTACATATCATTTCTTAGTGAAAGTTACATACTTGTTCTTGACTAAGAATCATGAATTTTAGTAACATTAATAAGTTTATAAATTTTAAAATCAAAAAGTTGGGATTTTGGGAAGTAATAAGAGAGAAAGTGAAAGGAAAATAGTTTGTGTGTGTAAGAAATAAGAATATAAAGATGTAGATGTTGATTTTAGAAACATTAAAAAACTTCAAATTGGTTGTTCATGGTGGTTGGTGTATTGAAGTCAATGACAATATTGTAAATACTTGATGAAGATGAGGATGATATGGTAATACAATCATTTTCAAAAAAAAAAAGTAATGGCATTTTCGTGAATTATCCGAACTTCTAGGGTGAAAAGGAAAAGTGGAAGTTTCAAAAAAATCATGGGTTAGTTTTGCAATTGAATTCAAGTTTTGAATCACTTTAAAAAAAAACCTTTAATCAATGGGTAAATACGAATCATTTTGCATTTGTGGCATTGTGAGCCAAATTGCTCAAAAGCGCGGAAGTTTAACAATTTTTTTTTTTTCAAATTTCAAACTTCAAATCATGTGATATAATAAAATTTATGATATGCGGGCAAAAATCTCAAAGAAATAAATATAAAAGTGACTGGAATCACGAAAATTAGAAAATTATATGCATAAATTAAGAATTTAATTGAAAGGGGTGAGAAAGAAGACAGAGATATTTTTATAATTCTACCTTCATTAATGAAAAATTAAAAAAAATGATAAAACAATGGCTCCTCGATACAAATCCGCGACTTGTTCATCTTTTGTTAACTAATATATGTAATATAAAATAAAATAAAATAAAAATCTAAAACTAATCAACTGATGAATTCATGATATCTTCATTTTTCATACGTAGCTAGGTTCAATCCGAACGTATGAACAATGCCTAGCGAATTTCCAACATTGGTTTTATACTATCATTTTTTAAAAAAGTAACAGAAATTTTTAAATTAAGATGGAAGATAGCTGTAATTAACCAGATATATATGACAAATGTCTTTATATGCCACTTTGCTCCACTATAAATGTTGTGTCAACGAATTCCGAAATAATCCACAAGACCACAAGCTAGAGCTTATTTAGTCCATTAATCACATTCAATATATATATATATATATATTACTACGAGTCCTCTCTAGAACTATCTTCGGCAGGTACTTAGAACATGATTAACCTGATTCTCTTATTTGAGATTCTTAACCTATAGTTTGACTTTTTATATATTTTCGGTTAAAAGACAGCTCTTATATCTTTTGTTTAAGAGAAGGTTCTTACATTTTCTTAGTTAAAAGCTAAGAAATGTATCCTAGCCAAAGCTAAGAACCCCAATTAAAGACCGGGGTTAATCATTGCCTTATATAGCTTAGTGTTTATAGTTTACCAACAAATTTTAGATACCGTATGTATGTCTATTCTTCAATTAGGATTTGCATGCCAATGATTTTAGATTGTTTTTAGAGGGAATATACCAATAAGATCTTAATAAACAACTCTATTTGAATCATGACCTAATCCCAACATAATATATTTATAAACAAATTTAATAAGACAAAAAACTTAAACCGCTCTTCTTATCACATCACCAACAAAATGTGATATGATAAGCTGAGGGGCACTTCATGAATAGTTGTGTTTCACAAGACCAATAGGGCAACCCGGAGTAGCTAAGTGCCTGTACAATACTTTCTTTTTTTTATCCTCTAATTACTTATAGACCACACATAATATTTTAAAAAATATAAACAAAAATCTAGCCTAGTGATAATATATATAAGTACGTCCACTTAGGGAAGATAATGTTTTGATAGGGAGCTTAAATTAGGTTTCTAATCATCTGGAGCTCACTTAGAAACCTAAAATAAAGTTAGGTTATGTAATTGTTTCTTTTTAATTAGTTTGGTATATCTGTAACTCCCAAGAATGGCAACTTTTATATGTACAATTTTGAAAGGCAGTGTAAGTCAAACTCACCACTTTCATGTATCTTTTGTGACCACTTAGTGCAAATGTAATAGTAAGATCAATTCAAACGTAACACATCAAAAAAAAAAATAGTAATAACGAAATAAAATAAGACAAAGTATATATCGTGGTAGGGTGAATTCTCTAATCAACCAGACGGAATATGCGAAGGGCTTTATTTGCTTACGACAATACACTTTTCGTGTCGAACATTAAATGTGTAATTCAGTACATGTAAGTACGCACGCAATGCACACACACACGCATATGCTTACGCACACATATATTTTTGATATCTCTTTAGTGGCTAGTAGCCTAGAGCATGTAATAGTAATTTCATTTGTTTGATTTTAATTGCTTTTTTAATTTATTTAATACTTTTGTGTATGCATGGGATTATGATAAAATCATTGTCGGTCTTTTACTAGGATTCGAGTTCAAAAATGTCATCTAGAGACTAAGCTTAGAGCAGCCGCAGCAGGTTGTTTCTCCATACGTTTCTCTATACAAATGTGATTAAAAAAATTAAGAAAGTAAAAAAGAGACAAAATAAAGTTGAGAAACGATCATTTATAAAAAAAAATTATGTTAGCAACGTAAGAAATTTTAGTGATAGGCAAGGGCGAATCTATGCCACTTATGTAGTGGGTGATTAGTGATGAAGTATGAAAATAAGCAGAAGAAGGGTTCAAATCTTGGTTGACGTCGGTCCACAACCTAACCTTTCCACTTAATCTAACATATTTTAACAGTTTTCTCTCATGAAATTTGATATATAAATAATTTTTATGGGTGCACCCAAACCTCCATAGTACACAACCTAGCTTTGTCCTTGTGATAGATGTTAATTTTATATGGTTTAATATTTTTTCTATTTAATTTTAATTACACAATAAAATTATATAAATATATAAACAATGGGGTATTCTTTGGAGGTACTACACCACTAATGGTGCTCTTGGTGTTGTACAGTGTCGTTGAAAGATTAATTAGGGCTTGTGCTTTAAATGTCGTCGAGTTTGTTTTTTTTTGTAACATTGATTATATTATTAAAAAGAAGTTCAAATTCTAAGAGGTTACAACCGGAGCAATACTCAACGGTAAAATGATAAAGAATTTTTTTTTCTTCTTGATGGAATTTAGATGTTTTGGTTTACAATTGTAACTTGTTAAAAGTTTGATGCTTAAACCTCTTATTTTAAGACTTTTTATTATTTTGGGTCTTAGTTAAGAAACTATAGTAAAATGAACCTTTTATTTACATTAATGAATATTTACATTTTTATCACAAAAAATAGTAGATATTAGGGTTGATAATACGGAAAACCTTCGAGTGTGTGCAATTGATGTATGTGAGTTGAGACTTCTTAGGGCATCCGCAACCGTGTTACTCCTAGTGGAGTCCTTAGATTTTTTTTTTATTATTATTATTTTTTCAGATTTAAAAAAAAATAAAAAAAAATAAAAAAATAATCAACTAATTGCGAGCCGCCACGTGTCGCAAATAGTGTAAGGATCGATCCTTATTTAGGGATTTTAAGGATCGAAACCTTAAGTTTTTGTGAGATCCACTAATTATTTAATTATTTTTCCGCTAAGAACTCCTCTTAAGGACCCCCGTTGCGGTTGTTCTTATAACTAGTGTGATAGTAAATTTTCTACGTACATCGGTACTACCAAATGTGAACTTACAGAATCTAGAAACTAACATGATCGCAGACGTTTGCAATGAAATGGATGGATGTACGAAGGTGTCAACATCAGTACGTACTTGTGCGATGACGACTTAGTAGCACAAAATTAGATATTGATCATATAACTTTACAGTTAGGCCACTCGATCTTTGTGCATTTCCAAGTGGGAGAGTATAATACATATTAGCAGAATACATATATTATATATATATATATATATTAATTCACCACTTACAATGATTTAAAAAGCTTTGATAAGTTAAATAGTAATACATATAAAATATTATGATCTCTATATATGTAACACCACAAACTGCATTGCTCGGCAAACAAAACCCAAAGATTTCTTGGACCAAAACATAATTTGATCTCGTCTTTGGGTCCTCGTTGGGGTTAGTAGCATGGCGTCAAAGGAAGAAGCAGGGAAGCTAGAGTGGAGGATAAGTGTTGACAATGGGACAACCGAGAGATTGGTTCCGACGTATGGACCTAGTCAAAGGGTCTTTCTTTGGCTAAATGGTTTTGTAATGAAGGTTATGGTGGAGCGAATCGCAAAGTCTATGAGGAACATTTGGAGGATTGGGGCAGATGATCCAGCAAAAGTTGTTCACTGTTTGAAAGTAGGACTTGCACTTTCATTGGTCTCAATCTTCTATTACATGAGACCTTTGTATGATGGAGTTGGAGGAAATGCTATGTGGGCTATCATGACCGTTGTAGTCGTCTTTGAGTCCACTGTTGGTTAGTAAACCAAAGGGTTTTCAACTTTCTTTTAATTTTAAGAATGCAATTATATTGACCTATATGTATGTATCTCCTCCATGCACAACAGGAGCAACATTCTCCAAATGTGTGAACAGAGTGGTGGCAACTATATTAGCTGGAACACTAGGCATTGCTGTTCATTGGGTTGCAACTCAATCAGGAAAGGCTGAGATTTTAGTTACTGCATGCTCTGTTTTCCTCTTTGGTAAGTAATGGTCTAAAAAAGATCAGTCTTTTATTCCCTTTGTATATAATCTTTTTATTAAATTCCTTTTTATGGGTATGATTCTTGCAGCCTTCACAGCTACTTACTCGCGGTTTGTACCATCATTCAAATCCAGATTTGACTATGGAGCGATGATCTTTATCCTCACATTTAGCCTAGTCTCAGTAGGAGGTTACCGAGTAGATAAGCTGTTTGATATGGCCCAGCAAAGAGCATCAACTATTGCAATTGGAACTTCTATCTGCATTGTCATTACTGTCTTCTTGTGTCCCATCTGGGCAGGATCTCAGCTTAACCGCCTTGTTCAATGTAATTTTGTCAAACTTGCCGATTCATTAGACGGTAAGGAGATATAAAAAGTAACTTGTTACACAAGCTATCTGAGCTAATTATCATAGAAACTGCAGCCTGTGTAGCAGAATACTTCAATACGAAAGACATGACAATAAATGAAGATGAAATGAAGTTGCAAAGATTCAAATGTGTACTAAACTCTAAGGGAACAGAGGAAGCCATGGTAACTTAACACATTATCTTTGGTCATAATGTAAAGTTAATATTACCTTTTTGATTGGCAGCCTCTTATATTTTTGATGTCTCAGGCGAATCTAGCTAGATGGGAACCTGCACATGGAAGCTTTAACTTCCGGCATCCATGGCAACAATATGTAAAGATAGGGGCTACTATGAGGAGGTGTGCATATTGCCTTGAGAATCTTTGTATCTGCATGAATTATGAAACAGAGGTTATAAGTCTTTCATTTGTTATCAGAGTTTCCTTCAAGAGGTTGTGACGACACTAAAAATCTAAAAACTGTGTCTTCTGGCTTCAACAGGCACCAGACCAAGTCAAGAATCATTTTGGAGAAGCCTGTCTGAAACTGAGCTCATCTTCATCAAAAATCTTGAGAGAATTAGCGGATATGATCAAGAACACGAGAAAATCTTCGAAGATGGATTACCTGGTGTTTGATATGAACTCAGCAGTACAAGATCTTCAAGAAACCTTAAAAACTGTTCCAATCGAAACCAACAAACCTGAGGAGGAAAAAGAAGAAGATGTTAAATCTGAAGAGGACAAAAAAGGAGACAGAACCATGCCGATGAGCCTACTTGAAGTCCTTCCAGTTGCCACTTTGGTCTCGTTGTTGATCGAAAACGCAGCTAGGATTCAGACAACCGTCGAAGCAGTGGATGAACTGGCAAATCTTGCAGATTTCAAACAAGATTCGAAGAAGAAAATAGGAGGCAACAAGGCAACCAAAATATCACTTTCAGTTACACATTGAAACCTCTAACAAGCATGAAGATTTTAAACCAGAGTTTTCATGTATATTATATATCAACAATATTAGTATTATGATTTTCCTTCCTTTTTCTTTTTTCTTCTGCATGGATTTTAAAGCCAAAAAGCAAGTTACAGAACTAAATCTTTTAGAACGTTGGAGTCCAGAATGAATCTAGAGAATCCTAATAGAATCTTTAACTAAACGTTTTATGTACATAATAGAATCTGTTTTCACCTGGAAATGCTGGTGTCAATAGTGTTACTTACACCTTTTTCAAGACATTAATGTAAAACATCTGATTAAAAATCTGTGTATTTTGATGTAATCTTATTACAATCTTTAGTTGTTTCAGACAAGTTTTGTTGTACGGACAAGGACCAATTCATTACAGACTCTCTCAAACTCAGTCAAGACATCAAAGAGAATCCCAGATTTGCCTCTTGTAACCAACATCTTGACCAAGCCCTTCAAGTGTTTACCAAATTTACCTCTCTCAACAACGTCATTGACTAAGAAGCCCTTGTTAGTGCTCCTCTTCTTGTCTTCTCCCACAAGAAACGCCATCAATCTTCTGACATCTTCTTGAGTCCGACCAAGACAGTTCTTCGATTGACAAACGCTAACGAGCGCCGCAGCAAATCCGGACGCCGCTTTCTCGTGAACATGAGGAGGAGATGGTGGCGGCGATGGAGGAGTTCTCGAGGGTTTAACGTGCGGAAGCGGTAATGAGATTCCTCTGGGGAAGGTAAGGTTTTTGTTGTGGGAGAAGGAAGATGTAATTGGTGGTTTTGAAAGATTGGTAGCGATTGCGTCAACGGTGGGTTTAAAGCGACCGGAGAAGGACCTACGAGGTAGTGGTGGGAGAGAAGGGAGGTTGAAGGATGCAGAGAGAGTATCCATGGAAGACCTTTTCGATATTATCCACCTGAATGAGAGATGAATGATTCTTCCAACATTATCATTTTTTTCTTTCTATATCATTAATATTGTTTTTATATACTATCCATTTGCCCAAAACACTTAGTGGGCCTAATATTTGTTACAAAAGGCACATTTTGTATTTGAATTTGTAATATATGCAATACAAATACAAAACAAAACTATTGTAATTCCTACGTAGATACATACATTTGATAATTAATATATTTATTCCATAAATCTATTTTAAAATAAAAATAAAAATTCCTTTTGTAAACATATTTTTTTTATGTAAGTATATTTTTATATTTTATTCACCTACTGTATATAAAATTAACAGGTATTTTTTTGGTCATAGGGGAAAATTTAAAGAATTTTGATTTTGATTTAAAAAAAAAAAAATTATCAAATTTATATAAAACAAATTTAGATAACTAATTTTAAATTAATAAACAATTATCAACTTTAAAAATGTGAGTAATAGAAAATATTTTTTTATTATCATATTAATAAACCAAGACTTTTACTATAGCTGATTTGTTTAAAGTAGTTATTGTTTTTTTTTTCATGTATTAATGGATAATTATATTAAAAGATTAAATTAAAAAAGAAATGAAAAATTGACGTTGGATTGAAGAAAACCACAAAAAACTTAGATTTTGGTTTTTCTTTAGAAAATAAAGTTATTTGAAAAAACTAGTTTCAAAATCAAGATTTTTTAAAAAATGGTTTTTCAAAAACAAAAAAGCCAAAAACCATTTCAAAAACTTAAAAAACAACCAAGCTCCTAGTACAAAAAATAGAACACGTGATTTGTGCAAAAAGGTTTAAAGAATCAAATACTTGTCTTCGGTTTATGGATATACTTTGTGTGAATAAGGTATATAACGTGTAGGCTAAACTTGTCTGCAACTGACATGTTCCTCTACTTATATAGCTTAAGCTTACTCATAACTATCTTAATCAAACGTACCTGTACTATTAATCTCTGCTATACAAAACGAGCTATTAGTAAAATGTTTAATAATCGACAATCTCGTCGGAGATTCCGTCTGGGCAACTTAGCTAGGCTTGTCCAATTACGGCAAAGCGTAAGCAACCAACCGAAGCAACAACCACCATTGCCACCAAAGGATCTTCAAGAAGTTTTGTTACAATCGCCACCACAATCACCAGCTTTTCAGCCGCCTCCATATCATTTGGAGTCGCCAATGCCATCACCATCAACACTCCCACCGTCTATTTCAAAACCTGGTGAAAATCATCAGTCTTCGCCACGGCTGGAACCAAAGTCATCACCACGGTCACCAGCATTTCAGACACAACCACAGTCACCTTCACTTCTTCCGCCTCCAAATCAGCTTTCATCTCCCATGCCATCACCATCAACACGGCCTGAACCGAAAGCATCACCACCGTCACTTTTATCACCAAAATCAAAGGAAGAATCTCAACCGCAGACAACACCACCATCGACGTCAAAACCGCCTCCTTCGCCGCAAAAACCGAGTCTATCTCAGCGGTCACCTCTACGATCGGAGCCTCCTCAACCTCCGGAAACAAAGTCATTACCACAGTCACCAGCATTTCAGCCACAACCGCAGTCACCTTCAGTTCTGCCCCCTCCATCGCCAATGCCTTCACCATCAACACTTCCACCGTCTTTTACAAGATCTGGTGAAAATCGCCGATCTCCGTCACGTGTAATACCGGAACCGAAATCATCACTTTTACAACCACAATCAAGGGAGGTGCTTCAACCTCAGACAACGTCACCATTGACGCCAAAACAGAGTGATTCTCTGCCGCCATCGGTACCTCCTCCATCACTTACACCAGAAGCAAAAAAACTACAATCCCATCCGTCAACGCTAAACGCTAATTTAGAATATCAATCCCCACCATCTTCAACGCCCTCTAAATCAATTGATGAAACTCGGTTCCAATCAGCGCCCCTGTCGCAAGCATCACTATCAGAATCCCAGCTGTCTAAATCTACGGAGGATACTCAATTCCGATCACTATCTCCGTCGCAAGAATCACCTCCATCATTGTTAAACTCTGCTGAATCACAGCCGGCCTTACCACCACCAGATACCAAAACTCCATCGTCTCCACTCTCAACGCTTAAAGCTCATAAAGAATTTCTTCCGTCTAGATCCGTTGATGAACCTCGTTTCCAACCGTCGCAAGCATCTCCACCATTATCATCACCGTCTAAGTCTGGTGAACATCAAGCACCTTGGGCCCCACCAGAAGCTAAAATCCCACCGTGGCCACCATCGATTTTAGAATCCGGCGAATCTCAGCGGTCTTTAGCACCACCAGATACAAAAACTCCAAAGTCATCGCTAAAAAAGGCTGCAGGAGAATCCCTGTCCGAACCGCCTACACCGCTTTTGCCGTCTAAAGCAACTATGTCCCAGTCATCGCCTCCATCACTGTCATTATCAGAATCTGGTGAACTTCAACAACCTTTGCCACCATCAGAATCTAAAACTCCACCGTCATTGTCAGAGTCCGGTGAATCTCAACTGCCTTTACCACCAACAGAAACCAAAACTCAACAGTCAACCCTAGACGCTGCTGAAGAACCCCAGTCTCAACCGCCTCCACCACTTGTTCCATCCATTGATAAAACTCCGTTACAAGAATCGCCTCGACCGCCTTTGTCACCACCAGAAGCTAATGTTACACCGTCAACGCTAAACACTACTAAAGAATCCACACGTCCACCGCTTCTGCCGCCTAAAGCCAGTGATGAAACTATGTCCCAATCATTATCAGAAACTAGTGAACCTCAACAGCCACTGCCACCACCAAAAGCTAAAATTCCACTAGCGCCACCGTCATTGTCAGAAGCCGATGAATCTCAACTACAATTGCAACCACCAGAAACAAAAACTCCACGACAGCTTCCTCCCTCTAAAGTCATTGATAAGACTTCTTCATTTAAATCATCGCCTCAACCACTTTTGTCACCACCAGAAGCTAAAATTACACAGCTAAACACTACTCAAGAATCCACGCCTCAACCGCTTCCTCCGTCTAAATCCATTGATGAAACTGGGTTCCAATCGCGATCACATATACTGCCACGAGAGGGTAAAACTCCACCGTCAAATCTAAACGCTAATAAAGAATCACATGTCCAACCGCTTCCGCCGTCTAAGTCTATCGATCCTTCCTCGCTGCCGCATATTGAAAAATCTAAATCGACACCGCCACTGCCTCAACCTGGCCAACAATCCAGCTCTCATACACACTCATCACCATCGTTGTCACCAAAAACTACTAAAAATCTCCAATCTCAATCACATGTACCATCACCATCACAGCCTCCGCCGTTACCCCAAACTAAACCTAACCCAATCGAATCTCATCCTCCAAAACCAATAAACACCGAATCTCACAGTTCAAAGGATCATAACAAGGATCGAAACCAAAATGTAGATAAACAAGACGCCGAGCTCATGAAGATTCCGGCTGGGGAACTTAAGAAAAACAGGAGAAAGAAGAAAACAAACACAGTGCCGACGAAGACGACGATGATGATGTTCGTCAACAGCAATGTTCAAGGGATCAACACATCACTCTCGCTCGATTCATCTTCCATCGATCATGAGCCAGGCGTCCACTTCACCATCGGTTATAATGATTTTTCATCAACGCTGTTTTAATAAAATTGTTTGGATATTCTATTCTTCTGTATTGGATTGCAAACAAAATAATAAAGCTAAAATATTAATGGGACTCATGTTTACACTTGACCTGGCCCATTAAAGCTTCACTCTGGGCTTTTATTTCACTTTCATTTTCCTTAAAAAGTTTTCGTTTTGGGAAGCACTAAAAATATTAATAATGTTGTTTATGAATATCAGTATATTAAGAAAAAAATAATGGCGAATCATAGATAATTATAGTCGAAAGTACAACTAATATTTATTTTTGCGCTCAATATGGTAAAATCGAACCAAACTAAACCGAATTAGACAATATGGTTTGATTTTGGTATATACTATATAAACCGAATGGATCTGATTTTATAAAAATCATAGGATTTGGATATGGTTTGGTTTGGTTTATAACCGATTAAACTGAATAAACCAAACAAAACCGATTAAAAATAGAAACATGTAAATATGTATCTAGTTTATAACGACACATCAAAATCTATTTGTTATATAAATTATTTTTTGTTAACAACTATTACCATATTTTTATAATAATAAACAAACTTTAGTTCGTAAAATACTTAAACTATAATTAAATAATAGTACATCGCAACTGAGGTTTTTTATTTTTTATTTTTATTTTTTTAATCTTTTTGTTTTTTTTAGAATTGAGTAAATTGAAGTGAAGGTTATAAACGAATAGAGTTTTCTTTTATCTATAAACGAACATAGTTTCATGTTCAATCGAAAAATCATAATTTTAATGAACACTAAATATAGAAAAGTGGAAAGACTTTTCTTTCGTGCTTATGTTTTGTTTCTTATTTTTATTTTCAAAATTTTAAGCTTTGATTTTAATTCTAGATTTGATTATTTTATTTGATGGTAGAAGTATTTTTACTTTTTTGTTCATTTATTTGAACATATAGTATTTTTAATAAATGACTACATTGACAACTGACTCTAAAATTCATATAATATGATCTCAAACTAAATAATTATGTTTTTTTGTATAAAACCGAATAAACCAAAAACCGACAGTATATAAACCAAACCAAAGTAAATATGAATTTAGAATGGTAGTTATATTTTACTTACCGAAATACTGAAAAACTAAAAAACCAAACCAGAATCAAATCGATATCCAGATTGAACACACCTAGTTTTATATGATTGTTATTAGTTTGTTAAGGAAAAATATTAGAACTATTTATAGTTTCATTTTAAAGGTTTTTGAATAAATAAAGAACAAAATATAATTTATTTATATAAGATAAATAAATTATATAAAATAAAAAGAGACTATATTAGTATTTTCTATGGCTATTTTTATGCTAAAACTTAAAAAGACTATTTGAAAGAATTGCCATTTATAATTTATCATTAACTAATATATTAAAAAGAAAAAGTTTGTACTTTTTGAAATAATTTTTTTCTAAAACTTCAATCTTTTCAAAATGGAAGAAGTATTTTTTTATTAGTAAACATGACTAATAAACCAAACAATCCCAAATAATTATGGGAATTTGTCAAAAATACTATTTTTCTAATACCATATTTCATTTGTACCTTAATCAATTTTACCATTAAAATTTTAATAGGTAAAGTACCATTGTACCCCTAACTAATCAAAAATAAACCTATTGTATTTCCCTTCAAATCTCAAATTCCCCAAATCTCAAATTCTTCCCATTAACCAATTACGGGGATATCTGATGTCACCGACAAGTTTTCGGCGAGATCTGACGTTATTAACGAGTTTCCGACGAGATCTGACAGAATCTACAAATTTTAAGAAACGTTTGTAGATTGTACGAGTGATGAGTGAACGAGTCGATCTCTCTTACGACGTTTGAGAAACGCTAAAGGTCAAAAGATAATAAATAGTGATTTTCGTCTCTTTTTGTAATTGTTGCTTTTGTTTCTCAAAATCGATCTGTTTCTGGGAAGGAAGACGAAGTTTTCAAATCTCAAGTTTATAAATCCTTATAAATATTTATCAATTAAGAACATAGTTTTTATGTATTATCGTTTTTGTTATATCTTGTTGATCCTTGCTGCTTTCGAGATTATTGTGTTGAATATATTTTTTCCTTTCTTGATTTCTATATTCTTTATAAACAGGGTATGACGATCGGATTTTGTTATGTTAGTGGAGAATGGAAACTAATAAATGAAATTCAGTGGGATTTCATGATTGATGATGAACGAGGATGTTCTCTTAGTATGATTCACGAAGATATCAGTTACAATGATTTGATTGGGATTGTTTTTGAAGATTTTGGAATCGATGACAACAGAAACAGTGTAAATCTTAGCTACGTCTCACTTTCAAAATTAAACATAGGTAGTAAAGAGATTCCTCCAGTATTTATTAGGAATGATCGTCAAGTAACACCATACTTGAGCAAACTTCGAGAGAATGGAAGACTTCCTCTATGTGTAACCATTAAGGTAACGACAAGAAACTCTTTGCTAACAATTTGGTTTATAAGGGTTATCATTTATTTTACAAGATAGTAGTATGTAGTACTCCTAATTTGCTTATTGCCAGAAGTAGTAATGCCATAGCTTTATAAGACCTTATAAAAACATTTTGTATATGGAAGATCATTACCACATATAATTTTATGTGTATATGGATATTCACTATTAGCTTTATGTTTTTCTTTTTATGTTTCAGAGAAGAACACAAATATCACCATTAATTGTGTCAAACATGATTCAGCCATGGGATGAAGATGTTAGTACTCATGATTGGCTTGTTGCTGAAAGTAGTAATGCCTTTGAGGTATTTATTACAATTTTTATATTTATAATGATTTATAAAAACTGTAAAAAATATAAAATATTAGCTTGAATAGTAGTAATGCCTTTGAGGTATTTATTAGAGTTTGAAAACTGATTTAAAGAGTGTAAAAGTTAAATTATTAGTGTTTGTCAGTTGACTTTTGTTTTACGTGTTATGAAATGATTTATAAAGCTTTACAATTTGATTTATAAAGTTTTATAATTTGATTTATAAAAGTGTACCAACTGATTTTTGTATATGTTATAAGATATATACTATTATTTGAGATTATGACATCCACTGAGTGTTTGGATCACTGGGTGTGGTTGAATTCTTCAAACTCGTCTCTCTACAGTCACATTAGCAATATAATTCACAAACAGAACAAAACATTTATAGCTACTGGAACATTTTGATTTGGCACAAAAATCACAATATAAAGCTTCGCAAAATAAACCAGTTTCATTATCATTATCTTTCAACTGAACTTTATGGATTCATCTTCTGAGATGTTGTTATGACCACTACCGCTATTGTTGCTGCTGCTAGAGTTCTTGTCATGCTTTTTTGTAGTTTTCCTGGGAACTAACACCATCACCACTTCTCATTTGGCTTTGCTTCTTGAATCTAAAACACACCATATTAACAAATAAAATTTATTTTAGGACAAACGAACAATATAAAATCATACAACAAAGAGTGATTACTTTAAAGATGATGTGCAAAATTTATTACTATCTAACTGTAAAACGAAATAAAACAAAACTTATCAAGTAAATTACTTTATAAAATGATGATGTTAACTTTTAATCATGGCCTAAAGATATTTTTTTTAAGCATAATGTTTATGTATTTCTATAATAGTCTTACAAAGAATATAGGATAATACAAGATAATACTTATCAAGTTCACACATTTATATGTTGTTTTATAGACTTTTATGATCAATTTATTAAAAATTGCTTTATAAAACCTTGTAAATCATTGAGTTGTATTATCGACAATATTCTGAAACCCACATTTATAAGGGGTTATAATTCCTTAAAATGTAATGTTCACTATCCGAAAATCTTTCTCTTAACCAGAACTATTCAAATGACAAAGTCTAAATAATCCTTATTTTTTTGGATAACAGAGTTAAAAATCCTAAAATTACGTAAACTCAGATTTATAAAGGGTTATAATTTTTTGAAAACTCAATATTCACTATCGAAACTCTTTTCCTTAGATCGACATGTTCTAAACAAACCTTTGTTTTTTAATAACAGAAAGAACAAATCCATAAATTACTTGAATTGAACAAAAAAAATACACAAAATAGAAACATACCAGTGTGAATCTTGGAGAGGAAGCTCCCGACGGAAACTGAGACTTGGCGGCATTAGAGGCGTTTCCATGAGAGTTTTGAAACGGGATCTTGAAGATACCCCATCCTCGCCCATCATAAGTTGGTTTCTCCTCCGTCGTCATAGTCATCGGAAGCCGATTCGCCGACATCTTTGAGGTTTAATTTGAATCGCAATTCTCGTAATCTCTTGTCACCGGCTACATGAGAGAGAGAAGATGTTTTGTTCTCATCGCCAAATTATTTTTACAGAGAAGAGAAGACGATGGTGGGAGGAAGAATAGATAAGGGTCAGTTTAGTAATTAACACATTATTAAATGTGGTATTTATGAAAATATCATTGTATTAGTGGTAAAGTTGAATAATAGTACCAACGAAAGTGTATAAGTAAAATTTCCCCAATAATTATTTTATTTTAATATTCAATATCTATCCATACTATTATTTGCGAAATAATTTTTTTCAGTAGAGCTCCCACGTTAAAAGTTAAAATGATTAATATTGATATTATTCTTTAAAATAAAATATATACATTAGCTCCAAAATAAAAACAAATTTAAATTTAAATGATTTTTATTAGATAAATGATTAAAATTAATAATAGTAAGAATTATCCAAAATCTAAAAAAAAAATATTTTAAATAAAAAGATAAATCTTATAGATATTGTGTTGTTATCTAAAAATTATCTTTTAATAAGAAAATTAAAATTAAAAAAATAGAAAACACATAACTAAATATTAATCAAGTAAAATCATTAATTTTCTATAACTGAATTAGTAATTAAATTATTAATAAATAATTATAAAATGTTTATGATCGCATGTACATGTACATGTGAATACATAGCTTATTTTATATTTACAAGTAATTTTAATAAATTATTCGATTTTACAGATCAAGTAGAAGCGAATATGAGACGGATAACAAGTATTTGTGTTTGTCCCTTATGCTTTGTAAGAAAAAACAAAGTTACACAGTAAGGCCCATAAATAAATTAATGGTTATCAAGGCCCAAAGTTTCTGGAGACTAGCTTTATTTATAATCATTCTCAGCAATGCGAACCCTAATCCTTGCTTCAAGCGGCGGCGCCACCTAAGAAAGTTTCAGAGTCAGAGAGGTACTTCATCAACATTTCTGACTTCTTCTCCGTTACGGTTTGCACTCTAACACTCGGTTTAGTTGTGTTGTTTCAGAGACAATGTCTACAGTAGGAGAACTTGCTTGCAGTTACGCTGTTATGATCCTTGAGGACGAGGGCATTTCCATCACTGTATCCTTGAATTGCCTCATCTTTTTCCTTTTTCCTTTTGAATTTGTTTTAGGGTTAATTACAGCTGTCTTTCTAAGGGCTCTTTGTCATTGTCCTAATCTCCCATGTTCTTGTTAGTATCTAATCTACACTAGATAACTTGTTTAGTTTCATGGTTTGGTAGTCCCATTTTGGGTTGCAAGAAGTGTGTTTTGCTTTTCTTTTACATCCTTAACCGAATTGTCAATAGTCTGACAAAATTGCGACTTTGGTCAAAGCCTCTGGTGTAGAGATTGAGTCCTACTGGCCAATGCTATTCGCCAAGATGGCCGAGAAGCGTAACGTCACTGACCTCATCATGAATGTTGGTGCTGGTGGCGGTGGAGCCGGTGCACCAGTTTCTGCCGCTGCACCTGCTGCTGCTGGAGGAGCTGCCGCAGCTGCTCCTGCCAAGGAGGAAAAGAAGGTACAACATTTTTTCCTTATCTATTTGAGCAGTTATGGCTATTGATTATTCTTGTTTTGGTTAAATTTTGTGTTTTTGTAGGATGAACCAGCAGAAGAAAGTGATGGCGATCTTGGTTTCGGCTTATTCGATTAGTTTTACTCTTTGTTCTCTTGGTTAAGTTTATTTGAGACTTTCAGTTTCGACATAAAAACAGTTTGGTCTGTTTGTATTTGAACTTGGCTCACAGCTAAAAGGCCCTTCTAATTTATCCAACTAGATACGGATTGAATTAAAAGATTCTTTAATCAAACAATCTATTTCTCTCTTTAACCTAACACAAGTCCGTAAGAAACCAATCCTTTACCATCATAAATCTCTTCTTCCCCACACTTACAGTGGCTATGTTGAGCAAGGCCAGTTACAAGCCTCACAGGGTCGCCGCGATTCATGAAGTTCATTCTCGAGTCGTGTCATCATTAGAAGCTGTAGATTTCAGTCTGCTGATGCCGACAACATCAGTGTCAATGTCGCACAGATCATGATCATGAATCTAAGACCATCATTAACCTCAGTATTTTAACTGAGGTTCTTAGCTAAGAGACTGAGATTTTTAACTTCAGCTAAGATACATTTTTTAGTTTTTAACTAAAAAAACTAAGAATTGTCTCTTACCTAAGTAATAAGAGCCGTTTCTTAGTCAAAAAATGTTAAAAGTGTCAAATCATAAGTTAAGAACCTCATTTAAGAGATTGAAATTAATCATGCCCTAAGGCTATGGCACGATGAAAAACAAAAACAAAATATTTTATTTTATTTGTTTGAATCGTAAATTAAGTACTATTGAAATAGAAGTAATTTTATCTACTTATTAATAAAACTAGATCTGTTGTCTGCGCTATGCGCGGAAAATACGTTTAAATATATAATATTATGTATTTATTTAGTTTTTAACATATTAAATATTTTTTAGAAAATGTGATAGATATAAGTTTGAATAATACTAAAAACGCATTTATTAGTGTCAAAACGCAAAACGTTTTTCACAACTATAAAATAACATTTATTATTTAAAATAACATTAATTTGTGTTTTAATATATATTAGTTTAGATGTAATGGTTAATCATGTCTAACTCTTTATTAAAATGTCCAAAATTTTTATATTTAAGTATTTATTTTTATGTAACATATATTTGCTTATATATTTATTTATCATCTCTTAAAGAAAAAATTTAAATTTAGTTGCACAATTTATGTGTACATAAAGTAAAAATCTCATATAGTTATGAACTTCCTTTTGGTTTCTTAACCGATAAGGTTGCCCTTATAAAAAATTTATGCCTATTAAAAAGACTTCAAACGTTTTGAGGAACAATCCATTAAGATCGATGCATTGTATTTAAATTTAGTCACATAATGCACAAAGTAATAATATTAAATAGTTTTATTTTGTTGCTAAAGTGTAAATATCATTTCAGAAATTAAAGTTGTGGTTTACAAGATGTGTAAAAAGCATGGAAGCAAAAGCAATCGAACTTAAAATCGTTCTGCTTTAAAGCGAATATGACAACAAATAACGATAAAAACTTGAATAGTCAGATAAAAGATCGAACCGAGTCAGGCGAGAAAAGAGGACCTGAAAAACCCAAGCACGACACTAGCAAGAAGCTGATTCAAATGGCCACTTGAACAAAAAAAATTTCCTCAGAGGAGCAGAAACATGCCTGCTCAAAGACTGCCCTCAAGGTCCGAGCTGGGAAAATGAACTGAACCCAAGTTTTGGCAAAAGACTGGACAACACTCACTACGGGTGCTTAATTAGCGCTCAACCAACTCAACCGCACTAGTCCTCTAAGGTTCTAAAGAGTAAGGGGCAGCATCACCACCTCCTGAGTCTTACTACCTCCTCTAGCCGCAAAGTACGACCCGAAGCTCCAAGAAAGCAAAAACCTTCACTACCTTACTCTATTAAACCTACAAATCAAATACAGACTACCAAGAAACACCTTAACAACAAAAGAGGGATGGGGGAGCTAAGTTAATGCATTACTTAATAACATAACCCGTCGTGAACTAAACATGACCCAATGGAAAAACGGTTGATGTCATCACATAAAAGTCGGAGGTCCCGGAACCTCAGATCAGATGGTGCGTACCCGTTAATTTCTTTTGAAGGATTAGTAGCTGGTTTTAAAAGTCTAGGTATGGAACAAATGTAGAATGAGATAGCTATGATTTGAGTTTCATAAGGACGATTTAAGGATGCAAGTTTTGTTGTCTTTAGAAGATGACACAAAAGGTGTTCGATATATTGCTAAAAAGAAAGACACAATGGTAAAAAGCAGTTTGTAATTGGTTTAGTGATAGGAAGCACATAGTAAAAAATGATCTTTAGTTGTGGAAGAAGACTCGCATTCATTATGAGACAGTTTAAGGGAGTTAAAAGGAGGTAAAGAAACCCAGACTCTTTGTGAGATAAATAGGCCACAAAGATAAACCTGAATAGATCTCACAATATTAACTGATCTTATGGTGAAGTGAAGATATTGACTACTTCAAACGACTTCGAGCTCTCATCCTTTTGTCAAGCCGTTACATTTGAGCTTCCAAACTTACCTCTGCACCCTACACTAAATTTGCGGTGGAGTATTAAATAGGTCCAAAAAAATATATCGAAGCCCATGAAAATCCACACCATTAAGTTTCTTCCAAGTATTTTTCATATAAATATTTATTGACATTTAGTTATGCAACCAAAGCTGTCGTAGTTGCAGCCACATCTTGGTGACAATCTAAATTCTTTTTTTCCTTAGTACTTTACTTAAATAAAGTTTATTGAATTATTTCTATTTCAGTTCAATAAAACTCTTTGAGCTTCCAATCTCTATTATTTTGACTCTACAGACGGCCCTCTCACAGCGCCAACGGGCATCAGAGAAGCAACGCACAGGGAGAATTTGAGACCAGAGAAGAAGAGATTGAGGGAGAAAAAGTTTGGGCGCGTGGTTTCTTAACGGATAAGGTTGCCTTTATAAAACGTTTAATGCCTATTAACATCACTTAAAAAGTTTTGAGGAACAATCCATTAAGATCAACGCATTTGTTTGTATTGATTCATGAGATATAGTAGATAAATAGAACTTTATCCTCAAGAATAGGAGGAACCTACAAAAGTCTCCTCTCTCTGACATTCTTACGTTTCATCTGTAGCTTACTAGAAAGATAAGACCCTAAACCGATACCCGCATCAACAAGTCTGGTATCACCACTTATCTCAACATTCATAGCATCTTCAAGAAACATTTTGATCTTCTCAGAGTCATCTCCTTTACAAACCATAGGAATAATCATCTCCCAAGTATCTGAATGCAAGGTTTCACCATTCTTCATCACAAGGTCCACCACATCACATGCTTCTTCTACTTTCCCAAAGCTGCAAAACCCTTTCACCAAAGAGTTAGAAACCGAACAGTGAGGAGAAAACCCGTTTGATATCATCTCTTGTAGATACTTGTTGCCTTCCTCAAAAATCCCTTGACCACACAATCCCCCAATCAATGTCCTATACGAGACCGAATCAGGCGAGCAACCGTTAGACAACATATCCTCAAGAACCTTCCTAGCATCCATAGCACGACCTTGTCTACAAAACCCGAGAATCATCGTGTTGTAATGAACAATATCAGGGTTACAACCTTTAAACTTCATCCTACATAGAAGCTTATAAGCTTCTCTAAGGTGTGTCTTCCTACACAAACTGTTCAACAATGTGGTGTAACTCAACCTATCAGGCACGAACCCTTTGTTCAACATATCTTCAAGTAACTCCATAGCACCATTCACTTGCCCTTTCCTGCAAAACCCTTGTATCAGAATCTTATAAGACTCTACATCAGGGACAACATCTCTCTCAAGCATTTTACCGAACAACTTGTATGCAATACTCAAGTCATCGTTCAGACAGAAAGCTTGCATCAGTATGTTGTATGTTCTCGTGTTGGGCATCACCCCGTGAAGCCGTGCGCTCTTGAAAAGCTCAAAAGCTTTCTGGAGATAGCCTCTATGGGTAACGAGGACCTCTAAAATTCGATTCAGATGCTTGGTTTCTGGCGTGAAATTGAACTCGAGCATTTTGTAAAACGTTCGAAACAATTTCTCCGGTAACTTTGCTTCTGCGTAGACTTTGATCAGATACGTGAAAAGCTCTCCGGTGACGGGGTAACCACTCGATCTGTGCTTGGCGAGAACGTCGTCGATAAGATTCAAATGTTTAGAACGGCCGAGTTTGAGGATGAGGACGAGGTGAGAAGATCGGGAGTGGCGGAAGCTGGGATGTTGTGAGGCGTAATCGAAGATCTCTTTCGCGAGGAGAGGATCCGATTGCGAAGCTATGAGCTTTTGAACCCGGCTCGGAGACCCAAATGGGGATTTAGGGTTCCGATTTGATACATGGGTATTGTTTTCAGATGAAGAAGCGAACAGAAAACGGGAGAATGAAGAGATTGGAGAAGTTAGGTGACGAGACACCACGGCGGAGGAGTTGTAGATCGGCCGGCAAATCATTGGTCGGAGTTTTTAATTGTTTTATGGGTTTTACATTTAGGCCTTTTAAGGGAGAGAAGGGCTCACCCACTCTATGACTTAATAGTTCTAAATATAGGTCTACACACATTTTCTTCTCTGTATACTTTCATCGACCTCTTCCTTTTACTCGGTTTGTTTTTGCAAAAAAATTGTCCCGTGTTAAAAAAACACACAACCTTACTTCTTTTTTTCATCAACTTAACAAACTCAATTACATGTATTTTCTAGATTTAATATTTATATAGAATTATTTTGGTGTGTTATAGTCAAGGCTATAAATGTAACGCCTCGACCGTCCATGGTTAATAAGTTTCACACACACGTTCATTCGGTTTGTGAGTCTCATTATGTTCGACAGCTGGTGCATTAATTTTTCGAAGACTCAAAAATCTTGTTTACTGATCCTGCATTTATCACATGACATTTTTTCGTGTTTGGACTCTCACACGGTATCGTGGATCACTTTACGGTATGTCACTCATTCTTTTCTTAACTCTTTTTTTTTCTCACACTCAATTTGTAGCAAGAAGGAAGATTTCTCTCGTACGAGGACCTTACATTATTTTGTCATGGTTTCTAAAATCTCATTAAAGGTCTTTAACATAAACTAATTATTTGATCTTTGAGGCTCCATTTTTGAGGGAAAAGGTTGATCATTCTTGACGACCATGAGATACTTATGGATCCGTTGGTGGCTCTTGTTCTTAGAAATTAACTTATTTAACAGATTTGCAAGAAAAATTAACATAGGTTGCACCGTATTTTGAGTCTATAGTGGCGCAATTCATTGACATTGGTAGGTTACTTAAGGGTAGAAAAAGGTTTTGGGGGGTTGAGAAAAAGAGCTCTTGCGCATGAGCTCCTGCGCATGAGCTCCTGCGTCTCATTAGCATGATAGATTTAAATTATGAATTGTTTGTTTACTCTTTTCATCTACTATATATATACATATACTGTTTACCACCATGGATACATAGAGAACTAATCATTTAGTTTTGACTTTATCTCATAGCAACTAAGACCATGTTTAACGGTGGGTCTTAGATGGGCTCTTAGCCCATAATTTAATGAAAAAGGGGAAGAATCGGCCCTTGAATTGCCTACGGAAGAGGCGACTCTTGCGCTGCCTCTTCGTCTCTCTCTCTCCCCTTCCGACTGCTCGATCGATTCTTCTACGACAAAAATCATCCGAGACAGAGAGATATCTCCGTCTTCTTCGCCTCAGACGACATATCTGAAGGTACGTCGTTCCTCAATCCTCATTTGTTCTTCCTTTATCGTCTTCTTCCTATTTCGTCTTCTTCCTCTATCGTCTTGTTCCTCAAACTTCTTCCTGTATTCTCATCAAACCCGCGGATAGAGTAAGTATAAGAACTGATTTGATGAGTTTTTGTTTACAGTTGAGCCAAATCAGTCAGAAAGGAGAAGAACTGAAGGTAAAAAGTTGTATTTATCTCGTATAAGGGACATGCATGTGTGTTGAAATCGTTTGATTGAGGGTTAAAAATTTTTAAGTGCGGTTTTGTGCGTTTTACAAGTTCTCAAGTATGTAAAGGTGAATCAAAGAATGAGCCACAAGAAGATTGATCAAACAGAAGAAGTTTCAGGTAATATTTTGTCATTTATTTGAACAAACATATAGGTAGAATCTAGTTATTAGGACATTCATGTGTTTGGAAATGATGCTTTGTTGTATAGAGTCTTTATTTTTGTTGGTTATTGTTTGGTTGTAGCGAGTCTTGAAAATGGTTAATGGTTATTGGTTAGTGTTCAGTTTGTTTGATGTATGGTATCGAGTCTTTGATGTTGTTGTGAGACATATACAACAATGGAGTTTAAGCCATTGATGTCTGTCATTTATGAAATTGTCCTTTGTTAGCTAGAAACATTAAAACAACAAGAAAACACTAAAACTTAACTAAAACATATCTACCACACACAACTACTTCCTAAACACAATTAAAAGCCAAATTAAAACTTCATCTACTTTCCTCTATTAAAGACTCCTTCTCTAGTTAATAGTTCACTTCATCACCCTCATCTACTTCTCTGTATGGATTTGCAACAAAGCCAGTTTTCTGGCTTTTTACACTTACTGTCCAGTCAAATACCCAACAATGAAAACCCAACTCAGTTACTGAGTTTTTCACCTAGTCCAAGCCTTGGAGGATCTGCTTCACGTGCACAAAGTGGTGAAAACCGTAAGCAAAGGTGAAAGTGGTCAACAACTGAAGACCTGGTCCTCATCAGCGCATGGTTGAACACCTCCAAGGATCCAGTAGTTGGGAATGAGCAAAGAGCAGGAACATTTTGGAAGAGGATTGCCTCTTATTATAATGAAGTCTGAAGGTGGTTGGTTTGGCTAAGAGAGAGCAAACTCATTGTAAGCAGAGGTGGGGGAAGATAAATGAAGGTGTCTGCAAGTTTGTGGGGTCATATGACGCTGCAACAAAACAGAGGACCAGTGGCCAGAGTGAAGATGATGTTTTGAAGGCTGCACATGGAATATTCTTCAACGATTACAAGGTGAAGTTCTCGTTGGAGCATGCATGGAGGGAGCTTAGGAATGATCAGAAATGGTGTGGGACTTATGGAAGTAGTCAAAAAATCTCTGGTACAAAAAGAAAGAGGGTGGGGGAAGAACAATCGTTTCATTCATCAGCATCTATGCTGAATGTCAATGGAGAGGATGAATCAATGGCTAGGCCTATTGGTGTTAAGGCAGCAAAGGCGAAGGCTAAAAGGTCATGGGGAGAAGAGAGGAAGAAACTGTAAGAGTTTCAGCAAATATGGGAGATAAAGGCGAGGGACATAGCTTTGAAGGATAAGCTTAGCAAGAGCAAAATGCTTGAGAGTTTACTTGCAAAACAGAGCCACTTAGTGAATTAGAAGTAGCGCTTAAGAACAAACTGATTAGTGATATATTATCAATGTAATCTTTCAACGTTATCAATGCTATGTAATATAGGTTATATTTGAAGTTTGGGTTTGATCAATGTTTAGCAGTCTGAGTTTGATCAATGTTCTAATATGTTTATGTTTTTGTTTTTCTGGGAAACAAGTCACACACATCCATATATGCAACCAAGAAAACCGATTGTTTGTGGCCTCTCAGCAAGAGGAATCATACCACCTCTCCCACAAGCAGATATGGTGGAGATATCGGATGAAGAAGTGGACGTGGTGGAGTTAACCCATGAAGAATACATGAGAAACATGGACTACTTGATTAGGATAGAGGAATCAGAAGATGACATTGAACCTGAGTTCAGAAGGATGCTGCAAAGGATGAATGAGGAAGTGAAGAAGCAGAGTGAGCAGAAGGTGAAGCTAGAAGAAGGACAATCCTCTAAGGGTGATGGTAAGAAGAGGAAGAGAAGAAGCTGAGAATTGTATGTTTCGGTTGTAGTCACGAGACTACAATTGGTTATGTTGTAGTCATTGGACTTTGTATGTGTCTGTATGTCACAAGACTTGTATGTTTCTGTTGTACTTTGTATGTTTATGTATGTCATTGGACTTTTTTTGTTTCAGTATGTCACGAGACTTGTAGTTGTATAATTTGGACTTTATATGTTTATGTTTTCATGAGACTTGTGTTGTATCATTTGTATTTTGTATGTTTGTCTTCTCATGAGACTTGTACATTGGACTCTTGTATGTTTGTAATCTATTATGTTTGCTTCTCTTCTTGTATAAATTAAGAACTCTTACTAATTCTACAACACACACCTCTACTTCTCTCATTCAAGAAACACCACTCCACTTCTCTTCCTCTCTCATTCAAGAAACACCACTCTACTTCTCTTTTGGTATGGCATCTTCTTCTCAAAATCATTTTCAGGGAATGGATGATCAAAATCTTGATGAAAGATTTGATCAATATTTTGATGATATATTTGATCAATATTTTGATCAAACTTTCGAGGATTTTACCATTAATTATGGTAATGAAGAAGAAAAAAAGAAAAAAAGGAAAAAACGAGTTTACATCAAAAAGGAAACGTGAAGAAGGCAACATACGTTTATGGAACGATTATTTCAGTGAAACTCCAACATATCTTGATAATCTATTCGGACGACGTTTTAGGATGAGTAAGCTTTTGTTCATGCATATTGTTGATCGACTCTCCAATGAAGTTGAATTCTTTCGACAAAAAAAGATTATCTCAGAAGGCTTGGTCTCTCTCCTCTTCAAAAGTGTACATCAGCCATTCGTTGCTTGGCATATGGTACTGCGGCTGATACGGTAGACGAATACCTTCGACTCGGTTCAAATAAAACTCGGTCATGTTTGGAAAATTTTGTGGATGGCATAATATTTTTATTTGGTGATCAGTACCTAATAAGACCAACACCGGCTGATCTTCAACGGCTACTTGATATTGGTGAGCATCGGAGATTTCCCGGGATAATAGGAAGCATCGATTGTATGCATTGGGAGTGGAAGAATTGTCCCACCGCTTGGAAAGATCAATATTCACGTGGTTCGGGAAAACCCACAATCGTTTTAGAGGCGGTTGCATCGTATGATCTATGGATATGGCATGCATTTTTTGGACCTCCAGGTACCTTAAATGATATCAATGTTCTTGATCGTTCACCTTTTTTTGATGACATAATAAAAGGTCACGCTCCGCAAGTCACATTCTTTGTCAATGAAAAAGAGTATCATATGGCTTACTATCTCAGCGACGGTATTTATCCGAAATGGGAAACTTTTATCCAATCAATTTCAATACCACAAAGGCCAAAAGAGGTTTTATTTGCTCAACTGCAATAAGCTGTCCGAAAAGATGTCGAGCATGCTTTTGGAGTCTTGCAAGCTCGTTTTGCCATTGTTGAAAATCCTGCACTTTTTTGAGATAAAGTTAAAATTGGGAAGATTATGCGAGCATGTATCATACTCCATAACATGATAGTAGAAGATGAAAGAGATGGATACACTCAGTATGATGTATCAGAGTTCCAACAAGGAGAAGACACCAGAAGTTCACATGTGGATCTCACGTTTTCTACTGATATCCCTACAAATATAGGTAATATGATGGGTGTTCGAATTAGAATTCTTGATAAACATATGCATCAACAACTAAGAGCTGATTTGGTAGAACATGTTTGGCGTAAATTCGGACGTGATCAGAACAACAACTGAGCTCAGATGCTTCTTTCAAATTATTCTCGTTTATTTTTCTAATCTTTGTTTTACTTTCCTTTTTATAATTCTATGTTAAAAATATTTCCTTTTAATATATTTTATTTAATACATAAATTTTATCTTACAACAAATTTTGTTAAATTTTTTTTTTTTAAGAACCAAAAATTTAGAACCTACCATTAAAGCTAAAAAGTAAGTGCATCTTAAGTTCAAGCTCTTAACTATAATTAATTATTAAAAAATCATTAAGAACCTTAATTTGTCTCTTAGGGTTGATCTTGCTCTAAGGTTTGCAGTAACAGGTCTTATGATTTTCATTGAGTTTTTTTTTACGTTGCCTTCAGTCAGAAAATTCATATGCTTATGTTTTCTTGTCTATTATTTATTCTTAATTAGATAATAAAATTTTATTTGATTACTATTTTGCAATTTGGGTAGATTGATGGATTTTACTGATTCTGAGACACAAGCTCCGATGATTTACCTGATTTGGAGACGTCTTATAACTCTCCTCTTCCACTTTCTCAAGAGTGCAAAAGTTAAAGGTGGAAAATTCAGTTGACAGGTAATATATGTTTTTTTGTTTGTCATGTATGTTGTGTAGATTCTTCTTACGCTAGTACAAATTTTAGTTAAATTTTATGCTTGAGCTGTGTATGTTTATCAAATAGATGGATTCTCATGGAAACATAGAAGAAGAAATGCTGACAACCAAGGATGTTTGGAAGCTACAAAATCACAAAATCATTGTTCACTTCGATGAAGATAGCGGTCAACTTGATGAAGATTCTGGAGGTCTACTTGGATCATGGTTAGGTCAGCTGAGTACTGATGTGAACTTACTACCCATTAACTACAGTGATTAAAGAACATTTCTCCCTCATAGAAAGGATACTGCATGGGAAATAATTCAGGTAACACCTAAGTTATATATATATATGTACGGTAAATTATTGTGTGTGTTTCATTCAATACTCAAGTTGTTTCACGTCATATGTTTGAAAAACAATATCTTAATTTATGTAGGCAAAGTTTTGGTTTGATGATCCAGATACAAGACAAGGTTACATGATTGGAGTCTTAGGAAACATACGCAAAGATTTTAAATTATGTCTTTGGAGGGACTACAAACGAAACACTCGAACTGAAACCTTAGCAAATCGTCCCCCTAATGTACCTGAAGATCAGTGGAGTGATATTATTTTCATGAGATTCACTGTTAAGTGGAAGGTGTAATTTTATATGCTGATTATATATTTTGTATTACTTCATAAACAATAACTTTTTGTCTCAGTTTGCAGAGAATGCAAGAACGAAATATTGTAAGCCGACACAAACATATCATGCTTCATCTATGTGGAAGGAGGAGTTTTGCTAGAAGACGACGTCAAATTGTAAGTAATTAGTATTTATGTATATCAAATTACACTACTTTATGTAGTGTAATTTGTAAAAAAATGATATTTTTATTTATTATGCATGTGTTTTTAACAAAGAAAAACGAAAGTGTAAAAATACCATGCCAGGCAGATTTTTACATCATGACTTGCAAGAAATCTGATGAAAGTTTCGTATCCAATGAGGCTAAAAAGCATGCGGTTAGTTTTTATCATGAACTACTTTGCCAAAATTTTGTCTAATATATATATATCTTGTTAATTATTAGTTTGTGTCATAAATTAGTAATGAATTGAATATTATCTTTATGTTATAATATTTTAATCAGGATGAGCTTACAAATTTATTGACTCAAAATCCATCAACGCAAGTCTTACACAATGTCACAGCTTGTCTAAATGATAAATATTCTCGAGTGTTTGGTCCAGAACGTTCAGGAAAAGTACGTTGTGTTGGTCGTGGACCTACCCCTTCAAAATTAGCCAAACAATGTACTGTATCAAGATCTGAGGCTAATAATTCTGAAGTAGTTAAAAATGTAGACAAAGATGATATATATCATTGGAAACTCAAGTTAAAAGTTTGACTGGAGTTATTCAACAACTGCCGAGTACTAGAAGCAAATATCCGATAATCTATAATCAGATGTTATTTTTAAATAATGTGACTTTAGTATACTATCATGGATGATCACTAATATTTAAATTTTTTGTTTCAGGCAACTTCATCGACAACTTATGCTAATTTTCTCAATCCTTTAACTCAGGTAAATATCAAATAATCTTTAAATTTTATATAAAAAAATTATATTGGTAGATAATTCAATTTTATACTTTAAGGGAAGAAGAGATGAAGATATGAACCAAAATGAGAACACTGAGAACTCTTACGGCATCAGTGGCTGATTTATTAGTCTACCTTAAGCATTTTGTTTTTCTTTCTACTAGTACCTCAGTATAATTTAAATTATGACTTCCAGAATTTATTTACTTTTACATATTTGAATTATGTTGCAATGGAGCGTTTGCACATTTTCGTTAATCCATGAACAAGATCTATATAGACACATAAATCAGTGGATCCATACATCTCGATCATTATGTATTTTTTTAAAAAAATATAAATATTGTATTTATGGTTTTTTAAAATATGATTCAAAATTTTAACTCAAACACGAGAATAACTCTTGTTTTTTTTTTATAATTTTTTATCGTATTCATCCTAGAAGTTCAGATTATTCACGAAAATGCCATTATTTTTTTTCCGAAAATGAATCTTTTATTTTATCATCCTCATTTTTACCAAGTATTTACAATATTGTCACTGCTATCAATACACCAACCACCATGAACAACCAACTTGAAGATGTTAATGCACCATTTTTTTTCTCATTCTATCTCATTTTTATGCACATAAACCACATTTCTTACATTTTCTCTCAAAATTCATCCAAAAAACTGAAGGTTTTGATTCCGAATTATGTAAGGTTCATAGAGATATTGAAGTTCATGATTCTTGGTCATTAACAAGTTGATAGCTATTGTGGTGAAGTTCTGGGTGTTTTCGAGAAACCATGCAAGTTATCTCATGCGTTCAAGGTATGAAATCGTTTTTCAGATCTGTTCGTTAAGAAGACTTCTGATCAATGCATAGGTTAGTTTTGCAATTGACCTTTTGTGTGTTTTTAACAGAATACTTCCCTAGAAATCTTCTAACTTTCCTTTGTTAACAATTTTTTTTCGAAAATCCCAAAGATTTGACTTTTTATAAAAGACTTCTCAGAAAGTCTTCTTGTAGAAAACTTCTAAATAAGTCGTCTAAAAGTCTTCCCCAAGTCTTCTCATGGTCGCAAAAAATCTGCGTGAGTTACTTTTGTAATTAATAATAATAAAAAATATTTAATATTAATGAGAATACTTCTCAAATTCTTTAGAAGTATTTTCAAATTTATTTCGGGTTTTTGGTCAAACCTTTGGCTGGGAGAGAAAACTTCTTAGAAAGCTTCCAATGAAAGACTTCTAGAGAAGTCTTCTCTAGAAAAATCAAATATAGTCATTTGTAAAAGTAGTCCAATAGACTTTGTGTGACATTGAGAAGACTTCAGAAAGAATTTGAGAAAACTTATATATAAGTCTTCCCCGAGAAGACTTCTAGGGAAGTCTTCCCCTAGAAAGGAAGTCTTCTCTAAAAAGTTAAATTTCTGATAAACTTCGGTCAATTGTAAAACTAACATGTTTATCCGAGAAGACTTCTCTAGCATTTTTGAAAAAATTTCAACTTCAAAAATAAGTCAATATTTGCAATTGCAAAAAAATGAACAAAGAAAGACTTCTCAAGATGTCTTATGTAGAGTAGACTTCTTACGAAGTCTTCCTTCGTAAATTTGCAATTGCAAAAATGACCTGAATGGAAGGCTTCTTAAGAAGTCTTCTCCCGATTTTTTTTAAAAAAGTCTTCCGAAGACTTCTTAACTTCTACGTAAATCTTTATTAAACTTCAGTTTTCTCCAAACTGAAAATATTTTTTTAATATTTTCTTGTTAATTCATGTTTATTAGTAAATATTGTGACTCCTGAATAGAATTCATAACTTAATTGGTGATAATTATGAAATTTCAAATATTTATGTTTACTAATATTTATAGCTAATCCAAGAAGACTTCTTAAGAAATTTTCTACGTTAGATTTTCAAGAGTGTTAAGTAACTTTAAGGTATATTTTTTAACTTTCAAAAGTGTTAAGTAACTTCAAGAATATCAAGTCATGTGGTTTAATATGTCATTTAGATCATAATATATATATAAATTTAACTTTCATGAGATTTATAACTTCAACTTTCACTTAAAGTTCAAGTTTGATCTTTTGTGAATTTGACTAAGTTTTCTTGGGAAGTCTTCTCTCTTAGTTTTAGTAAATTTGACTAATTTTTTGCGTTGTTGTGTTTTGTTATGAATGGGTAGAATGGTTAAAAAAAATTATTGGTATGTTGATCAATAACTTCAATAATGTCAAGTACTTTTGGAAAAACATGAACATATTTTTCAAATTCTTTGATTAAGATCTCTTAAAGTTTACAAAAGAATTTGCAACTAAAATAGTACACATACAAATCATAAAACATATGATAAACAAATTATTACACATTGAGCTAGCTAGATATCATTCCTCAACATAGATAAGCTTGGACTCCACTTGACATTATCCCTTTGTGCCACTTTGGGCAAAAGACTTCAGAAGACTTCCTGAAGACTTTGTGGGAAGTCTTCTAGCATAAAATATATTAGAAGACTTCTTGGGAAGTCTTTTGAGAGTCTTTCGAGAGTTTTTCAAGAGTCTTCTTAGAAGTCTTCCAAAATTTGTCTCAGATCTGAAAAATCTATATATTCAAAAGTATTCAAATGACTTCAAAACAGAGAAGACTTTAAAAATAAAATTTTATTCTTAATAAGTAACAAAACAATCACATTAGGTTGGATTTGCAAATTTTTAGATCTAATATATAAAACACACAAAATACATATCTAAAATTTATATCACTTTGGGCAGAAGACTTCAGAAGACAAGTCTGACTCAGACCTGAAAAATCTGCATATTCAAAAACATACAAATGGTTTCAAAACAGAGAAAACTTCAATTTTTTTTTTACTTAAATAATAAACAAAACAGTCACATTAGGTTGAATCTATAACTTTTTAGAATCTAATATATAAAACACACAAAATACATATCAAAAATTCGTACCACTTTGGGCTGAAGAGTTTGGAAGACTTTGTGGGCAGTTTTCTAGCATAAAATACATTAGAAGTCTTCTGAGAAGTCTTTCAAAGTGTATAAGATCTATTAAAATCTGTAAATTTAAAAATATTCAAATGACTTCAAAATAGAGAAAAATTTCAAAAACAAAAATTTTATCCTTAAAACTAAACAAACAGTCACATTAGGTTAAATCTATAACTTTATAGAATCTAACATATAAAACACACAAAGATACATATCCAAAATTTATATATCTACTTTTGAAGGAGTGAAAGATGAGAACCATATAATGAAAAACTGCAAAAAAAGATAAATTAGTGAGAAAACAGAACAAAAAATGACAAATAGATATAAAGTTTGGTGTTTTGATGTTCAAAGAGATTAGAGAGAGATTGAAAAGTTTTAGAGTGAGAAACATTACATTTTTGTTGCAGCCATCTGAGAAAAATAAAGAGAATGTGTAAATTTTCTTTATATATGAAGACAAAAAATTCCAATTAGGTTGAATATTTTTGATCACAAGACTTTCCAAAAAATCTTCTAAAAGAAGATTTCCCAAGAAGTTTTCTTAACCCTAAAATCAAATAACTAACTAAATAGCAAAAAAAAAAACTTTCTTAAACTTAAAAGAAACTTAGAAAATGTTTAAATCAAGTTATTAAATAGACACATATGTCAAATTCAAAAAAAAAAGATAAGATTTCAAAATCTAATCTTAAAATTACCACCAATACTATAACATATGTTACCAAAATCTAAACCAAAGAGTATCATGACTTAATTTACATTCACCTATCTATGTTAAAAATAATTCAATTTTAATAAAACTAAATTTCCATCATTTAGAAATGTTTATTAATACATGATTTCAATTTTTTCCTTTTAAAAATGTATTTATAAAATTTATTAATTACTTTTAAGATCTAATATATGAGAAGACTTCTCCTCCCCTGGCAGACTTCAGGAAGACTTTTGGAAGACTTCGATTTAGGCGGAAAACCTAAATTCTTCTAAAATTTTGACGGAAACTCTAAATTCTTCTAAAATTTAGGTGGCATAAGTCAGAAGACTTCCCAAGAAGTCTTATGTGAGTATTTTAGATCCTATAATTAAATAACTAAGCAAAAAAACACTTCCTTAAACTTAAAAGATACTCCCTCCGTTTCTAAAAGATCCACATCATAGAAAAAACTTTTGTTTTAAAAAGATACATTTTTTATGTTTTCAATACATTAATTAATGATAGATTGTAATTTTCAAAAAATATAATTGTATTTGTTAAAATTCTATTGGTTAAAAATTATAGGGAATAGTTCATTAACAAAAACAATGCATTGGTAACTACAATTTTATGTTTTTCTTAATAAGTGTGAAAAATTTAAAATATGTATCTTTTAGAAACAGAGGGAGTACTTAGAAAGTGTTTAAATCAAAATATTAGATAGTAACTAAACACATATTAGTCAAATTAAAAAAAGAAAAGAAGATAAGATTTAAAAATCTAACCATAAGAATACCAATAATACTATAACATATGTTACCAAACCTTAAACCAATGACTACTCAATCTACATTCGCTCATCTATGTTGAAAATAATTTAATTTTAGTAAAACTAAATTTATATTATTTAGAAATATTTATTATTACATGATTTAAATTTTTCTCATCAAAATATTTTTTATAAAAAATTTAAATTTTGAATTGTTAGATTTTAAACAGTTTTAGTGATTATTTAATAAATATTTTATTCTATTTATGATAATTATTAATTTTAGAAATAATTTTATAGTTATATTTATATTACATTTATTTTAGTAATACTAAACTGTATTATATTATTTTGACTATTTGTCATATTTTTATTAGTGTTTAGAAGAATATTCGTCATATTTTCCTTGATTTTAAGTTTAGTCATTAGTTTTAATTAAAAAAAATTATTAATTTTAAACAATTTTAATGATTATTTAATAAATATTTTTCATTATATTTAGGATAATTATTAACATTAACTTACCAATCAAAATCTGTGAGTCCAAAAATACAATCTCTTACTGTTATAATTCAAAAAATTAACTTTTACTAGATATATTATAATTTATTAATTTTATTTAATAAGTTTTTTGTAAATAAAAGTATATTTTTAACTATTGTAGAATTTGTTAATAAATGTTACTATAGACTTTGATGAATAGAAAATTTATATAAAATCTAACTAAACTGATGTTCATAGGAATTATGGAACAAAAAATGTTCAATCAGTATATTATTATTTGATGTTGAAAGGTTTGTTTTCATACGCTTTATTGATAATTACTAATTATGATTTTATTTTGTAGATTTATATTTTTATGTAATTTTAAATATTAATAAAACTTTGTTAAGTTATTATGATGATTTTTTTTTTCATGTAAAGTTTGATGACAGAAGAAATAAAAGATTTTGCAATTAATAAACCACCATCTAAGATTCGTTGTAATAAAAAAGTCAAATATATATTCAGATTAATTTAATATTTCAAATTAATTAAATAATTTATATTAAAATAAAAATTTATATTTAAACTAAATTTGGTTGAGTATATATTAGTCCGTACAAGGTGTGGGACATCATCTAGTTGTATATATATATATATGAAAACTTGCCGTAGTAGAATTTCCAACCTTTATACATCTTTTAGTGACACTTTTTCTTTCTCTTTTCCATGTAAAACGAAGCTTGATATGATGTGTTATTTTAGACTCAATTTATATTTTCTAACATACTTCGGGAATGAGACATTGATGTTGTAATTAATGATAATTAATCAACCGAAAACGCTATGTCCTCCAAGAGAGAAGTTTTACAAAGACATAAGACATGTAGCTAAGTAAGAAGTAATTTAGGGTCCGACTAATTTCTATGTTACCACAAGCAAACACAGTTTTTATGGTTGTCAACGGTTATTGACATTTTACAATAATCACAAAACGCTATAAATCCTTTCAAACTATCTCAAATCTCATAAAAAGCTGGTTCCAGCTAGCACTTACGGCTATGTGCGGTTGCAGATGAATAAATATATATAAAATATTTAAATTTTAATTTAAATTTTAAGTATTATAAAAAGTTATATATTTATATTTATTGAAATTATAACATTTATTTAACCTAAATAAATAAACATTTATTTAGCCTAAATAAATAAATGTAATATCTTTATTAATTATATTTTATTAATAATTATTATATTTTATCATAATAGTGTATTTTTGATATTTTATAATATTATAATGTGTTAATAGTGAATTTATTATTAAACTATTATAGTATTTCATAATCAATTAATCATAAATATCCCGCAAACACAACAATTTTAACCATTGTATCAGTCGTATGAATCGCTTAATAACACTAAAAACTGCAGTTATCCACATCCACAAACTCCTGCAACCGCTGCATTTCAACCAATCAATCCCTTAATAGTCATATTGCAAAAAAAAATTGATTATTAGATAAAAGAATTTATTAAATAAAACTTTTGTTCTACTATCTGGATAAAGCTTCCTAATAATTAAGATAAGCTGTAATTAAGATAAGCTGTTTTGTATTTTTAACAACATATTTTTATGGGCAATTCTCTTAAATAGCCTTTTAAAGTTTTTGTCACAAAAATAGCCCTAGAAAAATAAAATGACCAAAATAACTTCTTTTTTTTTTTTGAAATTTTCATTTTTTATTATTTTTTTTGAAATTTGAAACCCTATCCCCAAACCCACCCCTTAACTCTAAACCCTAAAGTCTAAATTAGTTAACCCTAAGGATATAAATGCATATAAATAAAAAAATTAGCTTCTAAAAAACTTATTTTAGTCATTTTCTTTCTTAAGAACTATTTTTGTGAAGAACAAACTAAAATGAGATATCTAAGGGAATTTTTCTATTTTTATTGTATATATTATTTTATTATGATTATAATATATATAAATAATACTAAATATATAAAACTATGTTTTTATTTTAAAAAACTCACTCTAAAATGATGTATTTTTTGACATCTAACAGCTGTAGTTATTCTATTATTTAAATTTGAAGTGGCATGGTAACCATATAAAATAGAACAACCAACCAATGATGTGTATGTTCAAAAAAAAAAAAAAAAACCAATGATGTGTTCGTTAACTGTTGAAAACTTAAACAAATAATTAAAGAAAACGGGATTAGGTTAGGTTATGTAAAGTAGATGACACGAACAAATTGTGAAAAGCAAAGTGCGTGTCTCGCATTTACGTATAATGCGGAAATTTTATTCGTTTTTTCCAATTAAATAATCGTTTATTTAAGGGGATTTAAGTGTCCAACTCCCAGATTAATTAATGGGAAAATTGGCTAATAAAGCCATATTGAGAGATGATTTGTCCTTTTATACTTTTGATTATATTTTTGTCTCAATATACCTTTACTTTTATAAATACCAAATTAACACTCTAGTTTATAATTGATATATAATTAACTTTATAATTTTATTATAAATTACATTGAGCAATCAAGAATCAAAATTAGACATTTTTATAGTTTATTTATTAAGTTTATTAATAAAATAATTATAAATATTTATTTCTTTTCACGATCAATATCATATTAAAAATACCATTTTTCTTAGTATTTTTCGACGATTACGGCATACCATTACAGTGAACCGGTGTAATTTATCTGTACATTGCAGCTAACTATCGCCAGTTAATCGTCATCATCATCGTCATTTTCTCCGTGCTCTGTCAGAGTTTTTTCTGTTTATGGCGATTCACGGCGATTTTAGATCAAATCCCATCAAAAACCCTTGTTAACTCGATGAATCAAAAAAAATGTATTCAACGTGATTGAATGTAATTTAACATCAAAAACAAGATAAATTTGAATCAAACTAGTTATGATTACTTCTTAGATTTTCTCATATTTCAAAACATAAAATATACAAAAATATAGAATACATATTCTAGAAAAGATAAAACATATACAAAAGATAAGAATACATATTATAAATAGGATAGAACACATAGAAAATGTTAGAATTTAAATTATCTCATATTTAGAACATAGCATACAAGTAAAAACACACTGATTTATCTAGGATATATAATAGAATAAAAGATACAATACAAATTAACGTTTTCTAATTTTTTTACAAAGAAGGCAAAAACCTACAATATATATTATATTTTATAAATAATAAAGATATTTAGTTAGACCTGAACTAGACATATAATATATTTGGATAAATCATAGAGAAGACGTTACAACATGTATTATAACTTTTATAAAACGAATAAGATAAGTTAGAACTTCTATTTTATCCTTGTAAAAAGAATTATAATATACATTCTAACAAATTTATATCAACATATCTAAATTGTTTTTAAATTTTAATTTTGGTAATATCAAAAAATTTAAATAATTTTATGATGATATTGCATTTTTCTTATTTTTTAATTTATATATAATTTTTAATAATTATTTTGTTAATATAAGGATAATTATATCAAAAACTGAACAATTAATGTAAAGGTATACATGGACAAAAACCTTTTCATTGTGGTCTAATTTTCGAATTTCCCCTTAATTAATTAAGTAGTTTCTGTTTTCATTACTAGAGTTTTCTACTTTAAGTTACTATTAGATATAAACGGATTATATTGGTATCACATGAACATATTAGTAGATATATTTTATAGTTATGTCGTGGGAAAAATTAATATATTTTGAAATAATATTTGTGTGTTAGGCTCGTGCTTAACTAAATATCCCTTTTAAAAAACTGGTACTTGAAGTAGTTAATTTTCTGGGGTCTTATATATACTTTATGCATGTATATTAACTGACTGTGAATCGAGATTTGACTTAAAAGATGTCTTCGAAAATGATAGTCTACCACCAAACTTAGAAATCTTCGACACAATTTAACAACCATATATATATTATTCTATAAAGACTATATAGAGTTATAAATTATTATTCACATAAGAATTATAGTATGAACTATGAAAGTGAGCAAGAAAAGGATATCCTATGTGGCAACCACTCACTAACTTTATTATAAATATAAGTAGATAGCAAGGCGGTGGTTGTTAAACGCAAAGAAAAACATTCGATTTTACAGAAACATGCAAAACTAAGATAAATCTTTAAAAAAAAACGAGAGAGAGAGAGAGAGAGAGAAGATGAAGGAAGAACAATGGGCACCAGTGATAGTAATGCTAATATCAAGTGTTGCAATGGGATCAGTGAATGCCCTCGTTAAGAAAGCACTTGATGTTGGTGTTAATCATATGATCTTTGCTGCATATAGAATGGCTATTTCTGCTTTGATATTGGTTCCGTTTTCTTATATTTGGGAGAGGTATGAACATTTTGATACCTCTGTCTCAAACTCGTTCTTCGTTACTTTACCACGTTTTGTTTTTAAGTAAATTTATTCATATGATTTGATTTCGTGCGTCAAATTTAAAGTAATATTTTTTTTAATTAAGTTATGCTAATAACAAGTCCTTTCTCAAAAAAAAGTTATGCTAATAACAAAACGGTCATTACTTTGCGTACGATTTGAATTGATTTCGTGTAGATATCTAAATACTCATTAATTTTGCAAATATATTGTTCTTTACACTAATTAAAACAGACGCTCTTCATGCACCATATATTGCATAACTATATCTTAAAATTCAGACTAGTTACATATTTATGTAAGAGAATGATTTATTGTTTGAGACATCATGTAAGTAGAGGCTTGCTTAGATTCTTGGGGACTTGAGGCAAATTTCAAAATACAGATTTTATTATAATTATTTTAACTGAATATTTTTCAATGGTATAAAATAAATTATTAAATCACAATTTAAAATTTGATAATTGACTTTTCTAATATTTAACAAAATGAAAACTATTTTTTGGTTTATAAGAAACTTATCCATATCAAATTTTTACGATTTCACATATCAAAGATCCAATTTCTTTTTAAAAGAAATGAAATAGATAAACATCTAATTGACAATCTAAATTAATTTTCTACAAAAAGCTAATTCAAAGTTTCGATAAATAATTCTTGATTTATAATTAAATTAAGGATACTCAACTTTCTTTTTTGAAATGCCTAACTTAGAAAAAACCAAAATAATGAAACTTGAGATCTGAACACGAAAACTTATTAAAACCTACTTAGGAAACATGTGGACAATATATATATATATATATATATATATATATATTCGTAACACATTAGACACAATCCTGAATGAAAGTACAATGTTTGTAATACATGTTATATATCCTTAATGAAACATCATGAAACTAAGTCGTAATATTGATATGCCTAATCATATTATATATGTATGTACGACTGTATATACTACTCCTTCCATATTTAAAAAAGTTACATTTTAGTGAAAAAAAGTCAAAAAATTATTTTACATTTTCTATGTGTTATTTAATGGTAAATTATAAATTTCAAAAACAAAAATTATATTTATTAAAATTATATTGGTAAAAAATTTGGGAAATAATTAATTACAAAAAACAATGTGGTAATCAAAATTTAATATGTTTTCTTAATAGGTGTGAAGGTATATCTTTTTGAAATAGGAGGAGTAAATCTTTTTAATTGTGTTTATATTTAAGTAATGAAGATTGCCCAATTTTTGTATGCCTTTTTTGTTATAGGAAAACAAGACCAAGGTTAACGTTCATGCTCTTGTGCGAGCATTTCATCAGCGGATTACTTGGGTTTGTCGCTTTCATTAATTTGTTCTTGTTTTTTTGCTAAAATATCATTTGTCCTTGTTATTACTCTATTTCCTCTACTTTCATGATTTTATTTACTTTTAAAAAGGAAAAAAAAAAAAGAAAGGATAAAAGGGTTTTCTAACACGTTATCTATCTCTTAGTACAAGCCCTATACTTTGTTTCCTTTATTTATCATTGCTTTCTAATAAATAACGCAGGGCAAGTTTGATGCAATTTTTCTTTCTGCTTGGACTGTCGTACACGTCACCCACTGTTGCGATGGCTCTAAATAGCATGTTACCCGCTATTACCTTTGCGTTGGCTCTTATTTTCAGGTAATGCAACTAATTTAATGCAACTAATTTAGTTATTGTTTAGAACTTCCAAAAACCACAAAAATATTTCCTAATTTTAACTTAAAAAAAAAGAAAATTGCAGAATAGAGAATGCACAAAAACTGAAGAGCAAAGCAGGTGTGCTCAAGTTAATAGGAACCCTAATTTGCATACTTGGGGCAATGTTCTTAACATTCTACAAAGGTCTTCAAGTATCAAATCCTCATACTCATCCAGAAGCTATTTACAACAACACATTACATAGCAGTGGTCAGGACCAAGCAAAGAAATGGCTTCTAGGCTGTGTTTACTTGTTCACTGGGATAGTGTTATTGTCTCTATGGATGTTGTTTCAAGGGAAATTAAGCGTTAAGTATCCGTGTACTAAGTACTCAAGTACTTGCCTCATGTCGGTCTTTGCAGCATTTCAATGTGCCATTCTGAGTCTTTATAAGAGTAGAGAAGTCGAAGATTGGATCATCAAAGACAAACTCGTAATCTTCGTTATCCTTTACGCTGTAAGTTTTTCATCTATCATAATATATGCAAATACAAAAAATTGGTTTTTAGAAAAAATATTATAAAACTGCCCAGCCCTATACGCAATACATAAAATTGGCATTAAGATATGAAAACTGTGGGTAGCTTGTAATATATATATGATGTTGAGTTATTGTCAGAAACACAAGAGACGACTTTCTCAATATAAAAAACACGAGGAAGAATACTAAGTTTTCTTTACTTTTGATATAGTCACATTTATCTATTGTGACCTTTTTCTAAAAGATCCTCGTAGTAATCTCAAATTACCTCTTTATCAACTGCGATAGGTACGAGCATTTGTATACTCGTTTGAGTTCAGATTGGGCATTTCAGACTTTTTGGTATTTTGGTATTGGAATTTAGAATCCATTTGGTATTGGAATTTAGAATCCATTTGGTATTTTTACATATCAGTTTATGTTTAAATATTTTTAGTTTAGGTTCGATTATTTTGGACCGGATTCAAATATTTAGATATAAAAAGAAAATTCAAATTCTTCATTGCTCTAGTTTTTTTACTTTAATTTTATCATTAATTTAACTGATTTTCTAGTTTTTAGTAGTTGGACGATTAATAGATTTAAAGATGAAAATTATAAAATAGAAAAAAATTAATCGTGTTGTTATCTTGAGATTTTGAATGCAATATTTATTAATGTATGAACAAAAAGTATGATATGCATTTTAATTGAGAACAATTTTTTTATCAGTAATTATATGTATATTATATGATATTTGAACTATATGCAGTATCAATATATATATTTTGAATCAAATGAGAAAAGTAAACTAGAAATTATAGAGTTAATTATACATATGTTTGGTTATCTTTAAATATCCATTTGGATTTAGATATTATTTGTTTGGGTGCTGGTATCCAATCTCTTCTAGCTCTATATATGTTCGGGTATTTTACCACTTCAATTCGAATTTTAGTTCAGATTATCAAATCAGATTCAGATATGAGTTCATATATCGAATAAAATACTCATGCCTAGACGGCAAAACTTTTTCTTAGAGCATCTTTAATTAATAGGTAGATCGCCAATAAGAATATTTTATTTTTAACGATATTATTTACTTATGTAATTAAATTGTAGCTACAAAAACTAATAAAACATAATTACATAAGTAAATGTTAATTATTAAAAATAGTAAACCAATATTACAATAATACATGCCACCAAATCTTCTCAAATCTTCAGGAAAATTTTCATTTGAAACCACTTTTTCCTTTTTTATCTCTCTTTCTCTATTATAAATATTATGAAAGACTAAGAAAAAAACTAACCTTTAAACTTAACACGCCCTAGTAATTAATAATCTGCGATTTCTTACAAAACTTTATTTTATATTTTTCATTGATTTTATATTATACAATACCATATACTAACAAAGAAATTCTACATTTTTTCCTAATAAAAAATTAGGCATAAAAATTATTTTTACATCTTTACACATATATATATATATATGATAAAATAGGTGAATTTTATAAAAAAATATTTAATCGTAAAATATACTCTACGCAGAAAAGACCTTAAAACATATAATTAGGGTGATTGCTAAGTTATGTTTTATCTAACTTCTTTAGTTTTGTTTATTTTTAAATCATCAAATCTTACCAATCATAATTTATACTTAGTTTTAAAGTTAAAACCCTAAATCAAAAGTCTACTAATTTTTACAAATCAAGATTTTAGCTTTATTTTAAAACTAAATAAAAAATTTATTTATATGTAAATTACACAAAATTCATGCATCTTTATTATTTCATATCTAGCATCAATAAAATAAAAAATCATATATAATATAAGATAAATTATCTAATTATAGATAAAAATATTAATATTTATATATTAACTTTTAGTATAATTTAAAAATTTATACATAATTTTATTTACTTAAAAATAATCTTATGAAATAATAAATTTTAAATAAAATAAATCTCATTTATATTATATATTAAATAATAGTATAATTTTGATAATTTATATTTTATTATTATATAAAATATTTTAATTGATATAAAATAATTATTTTGTACATATATATCGCGTATGTCACATGTTTTATTTTAAAATATTTATAGTCAAAAACTTACAACTACAATCAAAATAGCTACAACAAAAATCTTTGCAAAAAATTACATTAGATATTTTTTATTTATCAAGGTCATCTGTAACATAAATTATACAACTAAATTTGTATCGTTACAATCTAACAAATTATCCACAATATCTTTTAAGATTATCGTCACAAACACTTTTTTTTTTGAACACCTGTCCTCACAAACACAAAACTGAAAATATTTAATAGCTTTCTTTACATAGTAATTTTTACGATATATATTTGTTTTCATCAATTTTCAACATAAGATGATTTGATATATGGTTAAAAAAACAGGGAATAGTGGGACAAGCGATGTCGACAGTGGTGACATCATGGTCAATAAAAAGGACAGGAGCAGTCTTCGTATCAACATTCAGCCCCGTTAGCCTCGTCTCTGCTACGTTATTCGATTTCCTCATCTTGCGTTCTCCTTTATACCTCGGCAGGTTTTCATTTGAATCCAAAAAATCATATCAACTTCATATCATATATAGTCTATATGTTTATAACATACACTGATATGTTTATGTTTTTTTATTTATTGTATAATAAAAATGCAGTATAATTGGATCAGTAGTGACTATAACGGGCCTCAACGTGTTTCTTTGGGGAAAGAGGAGTGAGCCAGATCAGTCTGTTTCGAAGACTTTGACCACTTCCAAGTCTTGTCAAATGATTGAAAATGAAGACAATATGACAGTAGAGGATAACAATAATAAATTGCCTGTTTGATATCTCTTATTATAATATTATATAATGGCAGATATTTCATATTTGCTATGATAATCGAGAAAACTGTTGGTCTTCAGCTCTTTATTATACTCCTTCCTTTTTTTTTGATATAAATCATTTTATTATTATGTATATAAATTACTAAAATAATTATTTTTTTATATTTTTAATACAAAATATCATTAATTATTTATTTAATTATAATTTAATTAATAATAAATAGAATATATATTATTATTAGTTATATAATATTAACTGTTAATATTTTACATCAAAAATTGAAAATGTAATATAATTTGAAACAATTTTTTTTAAAAACAATTTATATTAAAATACAGAAGAAGGAGTAAGATTTTTGTTTTCTTATGTATTTTCGAGTTCAAAGTGATAGATTGATTCACTTATAATAACTCATTGTAAGTTGTAACCACTTGGATTGACCGGAAATAGAAGAAGAAAGAAGCCTTGTTGAAATCTAGTTCATGCATGCCAGTTTCTTCTGTGTGTTCAGTAGGTCTGCTACTAGCAGTTTTGATTTAGTTTGAGTATGAAGCAAAAGAAAAGAAAATAAAAGAAGGGTTTCTATGAAAAATAAAGATTTAACTCCTTAGAATTTGAAATTTTGAATATGTCACATTTAAACGATAAGAGTTATGTTATTTCCACCAGATCTAGTGTAAAAATGAACTGGAAATTCATAACTTTAAAAGGCTGGAAACATATATTTCAATTCCTCCTCTTAATTAAGTTCGTTACGTTTGCTATAACAATTATAAAAATAAAGGTAGCTAGATTAGTTCTATAACCTTTTTAACCTTAGTACCATCCGCTGTTGATCCCTCAATTACAATAATACAACCTAGTGCTTTTGAGAGTCTGTCTTATTTTATTGTACCAGAAGTTGTAGATAAAGTTGAATCGGAGTAAATGAGTTCTCTCAATTTGACAAAGATGGAATAGTGATAAAATCTTCTATCAAATACCAAAATTTTAAATGGAAAACTATACAAGAGAGAAATAAACATGGCCGATATAGTTGTGGTTTTTCTCATTAGTTGCTTTATTTTATGTCTTCGTTAGTTATTCTAGTTTTAACATAAGAAACTTTTTAGTAGACATTTATCCTATCACGAAGTGTGTTTCATGCATACTTTATTTCGCTATAATAAGGTTATTTCATATAAATATTTATATTTTTAAAATTTAAAAATCTTTAGTCAAAAATAAATAAATAAAGGTAGCTAGATTAATTCAAAAAATAAATAAAAAGATAGCTACATATTCAACAAACACAACACGAGTTATTCTTTTTTTTTTTTTCCATTCTGATCGATTCAGTCACATATCTAATGGTTGGTCACAATATCCTATACTTCAAAAAATATATTTAAAAGTATAAATACTAACTTTAGTATTAAATCTAAGTATCATCATCGGCTTCGCGCTATGACTCAGTCGCCACTGCTTTAAGATAATTAAGTTGATGCACGCATACTCAGATTCCAATAGTTTCTTATTTCAAGATATGTTTTAAAACTGTAAACAGAAAAACCCTAATACCAGAGGTGACTACATGGACAAAGGGTGGGGCAGTTGTCCACTATGACTTTTAAAATTTCAATGTATTTTCTTTACATTTTTAATGAATGCCCCCATGTATATATAATACTTTGTTAATATGTTTTACGTTTGCCCCATATCAAAATAATTTCTAGAACCGCCACTGCCTAATACCCTGTAGTTGTATCAAAATTTTAAAATCTGATAAAAGTATAAGCAAATATAAAATCTGTTTACAAATGTATATTTAGTATTATACATTAAAAACTTAAATTTTATATATTGTTAAGAACAAACGATGATGTTAAGTTAAAGATATACATGATAAATATGGTGTAAACACAAAAATTAAATATAGTATTTTAATGAAATAACATTTGAAATGATAAAAATCTAGCAATATTTCTTTATTTAAAGACGAGGGTAAGTTAGGCTGCTATCACTTTATTAAAACTGATTATTTATAAATTGATGCACAATCGTTTTATAGGATTCTTTTTTATTTCGTCTAACCAAGAAAAAGAAGTTGATGGTTAACAAAAGGAAACAAATAAAGTAGAAGTTGATATTGCTTTTTCTTAGAATATTGCTGAGGGATGGCACACGAACGAAAGCTGAAGCACTCCGAATTTTTTTTTGGATCCAAGTAAGTGAAATATTCATATAGAAAACACAAATATTATTATTCATAAATGCAATGAAATACAACTAACCAAGGGGTGACAAAAGACTTTCTATAAAGCATGGTCTTGCCTTCTAGGCATTAAAGTTTATGGTATTCCAGGCTTTATAATATATTTATATAAGAAGGTTATTGCTTCGCCTGGCTCTTATAGTATTAATTACTTTTTTTTTTTTTTTCACACTGAATATACTATATTCTCATTGAACTGAGAAACCTCACAATACAAGTGAAACCAAAGAATCGACCTCAAACGCATTACACAAAAAGGAGAACAAGTAAATCTCCTTAGACAAAAAAGAGGAGAGCCAGGCGGGGAAGCCGGTCGCCACATACGATTGAGAAAGATTCTTAAAAATCACACTTTTCGCTATCAATCCTGCCGGAACATTAGATTTCTGGTCAATTCCCTCCAGCTTCCAAAAAGAAAAGGATAATAGAGAGGCTCTGATTTTACTAGAAATCCACCTGAAGGAAGGCCAAGCCGGAGGCCTAATAACTGCTCCAAGTAAATCAGACGCCTCAACCCCAAACATCACTTTCTCGAATCTTAAGCTAGCCATACTTTCTATTGCCCACAACCAGCCATTGCCTTGTGCCTCGAGCTTGGATTTGACATTGACAAAAAGAACTACGACTATGCATAAGGACCTTACCATTATCATTCCTCAGGATCCAGGACACACCATTTACTTGAGACACCCGGTTCCAGGCAATACCGATATCACACTTAACCCAACCCGGAGGAGGTGGGGTCCACTGGCGCTTTGAAAACACTGACGAAACCTTGGAGATCACTTCTTCCTGTTTTTTCACTTCCTGGGATAACATCCATTCACTAAAATCATCAGCCGCCTTGCCTGCAATCTCATCAGGCTGATAAGCCTTCCCTTAAAACATGAGCTTATTTCTATTCTTCCAAAGTCTCCAAAGAATCCAAGGAAAAGAGTTTCTGATCGACGGGGGAATATCAGCTCGCTTACTGGAAAGTTAGCAAGAAATTGAAGTTTTGGAAGAAAGATGACAGATGATGTCCACTTCCCTGAAGCGGAACCATAGCAATCGCCCACACCTGCCTAGCCACCGGGCAGCAAAACAAAATGTGATTAACTGACTCAGGATTTATTCCACACATCTGGCAACGCGTATCCATCTTCATTCCTCTTTGTTCCAGGGCATTTGCTACAGGTAAGGCCTCAGAAAGACATTTCCATAAAAACACTCTCAACTTGGGAGGTATATTAAGCTGCCATACCGCCTCTTTCAATGGATTGATCGAAGGGAGTATTTCTGCTTCCACTCGGCCTTCTGATTTGAATCGCTGGGATGCAAGCCAATAACCCGACTTGGCTGAGTACTCACCACTTTTATTGTATTTCCATATTTTAAAATCCTCAGACCCAACCGCAACTTTCATGTTCATGATTATCTCGACATCCGCGGCATAGAACAGTTCATTTAGGATCACCATATCCCACTCACCAGTATGGGGATCCAGGAGATCTGCCACTTTCAAATCAATGTTGATAAACATGTTTTTCATGAGAGGGGGCCGAAGTCTAAGGCCATCGTCCAGCCACGGAGATGCCCATACAAGAGTTTTTTGTCCATTGCCAATCATTGGGATGAGTCCTTCATCTAGCAGTTCCTTTCCAAATAAAATACTCCTCCAACCGTAGGACGGTCTATCACCTATTTGAGCCGAATCAAAGGTTCCTTCATCAAAATATCTGCTTTTTAAGAATTTTGCTAGCAAGCAATTCTCATCATTAATTAGCCTCCATGCTTGTTTCGCCAGCAGGGCTTGATTGAAACGATGAATATTCTTGAACCCCATACCGCCCAAGGCTTTAGGCAAGCACAGTTTCTCCCAACTCAACCAATGTATTTTCCTTTTATCCTCCACTGTACTCCACCAGTAGTTGGACATTGCACTCTCCAGATTAGCACAAGTGGTTTTCGGCAGTTTAAAACAACTCATAGCATGTACTGACATTCCAGAAGCAACGGATTTGAGGAGTACTTCTTTCCCACCTTGAGACAACGTACGAGAGAACCAATTAGAGAATTTGCTCTTCATTCTTTCTTTGAGGAAATTTAACATCTCCACTTTTGATCCACTGAAACATTCGGGCAGGCCAAGATACTTGCTTGCACCTCCCTCATTAGCAATGCCGAGTAAGGACTGAATATTAGCTTTGGCCTCAGGTTCCACGTTGCTCCCAAAGGTGATCGAAGATTTTTCTAAATTGATTACTTGACCCGTCAAATCCCCATACACCTTTAGCGAATTCTGAATGGAGTAGCATTGCTGAGCATTCGCCTGGATCATGAAGAGGCTGTCGTCGGCGAATAATAAATGGTGAACCGAGGGACCCGACGGAGAGAACTGAATTCCATTTATCTTTCCTTCCCTCTCAGCTTTGTTCATCAGGTGGGTAAGACCCTCAGTGCATAGCACAAATAGGAAAGGCGATAGCGGGTCACCCTGGCGCAAGCCTCTTTCCGGTTTAACTAGGCCAAAGGGTTGACCGTTGATCAGAACGGTGAAAGATACAGTAGAGATACAATTCATGACCATGCGAACCCATTTATCATCAAAACCCATGGCTTTCAGCAGCGCCCTGACATACTCCCATTCAACTCTGTCGTAAGCCTTCGACATGTCGGTTTTAATTGCCATATAGCCTTTGGACATCTTCTTATGAGCTTTTAGGCTGTGCACCGCTTCATGGGCAATCAAGATGTTATCTGATATCTGCCTCTCAGCAACGAAAGCTGATTGATTAGGCGCAACCAACTGAGACAGAAAGGGCTTAACGCTTGACACCATATCTTCGAAACAATCTTATACATCACAGAGCAAAGACTTATGGGTCTCAAATCCTTCATGCAGGAGGCATTCGGCTTCTTAGGGATCAGACATAATTGAGTGAAGTTCCATTGTTCCGGAAACACCCCTGTTCTAAAGAAGTCTTGTACTTCAATGATGACCCTAGGACCAATTATGTCCCAGTAGCGTTGGAAGAATAATCCTGACATTCCGTCGGCTCCCGGGGCACTACCTGACTTAACCGCAAAAGCAGCTCTTCTTATCTCCTCTCCATAGACTGGCCTTGTCAACTCTTCGTTCATTGAGACTGTGACTCGGGGTTGAAAACCATCGAAGAAGTTGATAAGATTCGTTGGATTAGAAGATTTGAATAAACTGGAGAAATAATCAGCCGCCACACCTCCTTTAGACGCCTCCTCCCTGTGAGATACACCATTGTCATCAATCAAAACTTCAATATCGTTCTTGTTCCTCGCTGCCCTTACTGAGTCGTGGAAATATTTGGTATTTCGGTCACCAGCACCGTTCCATTTGTCTCGACTCTTTTGTTTCCAAAAGTCTTCCTCTTCTTGATAGGCCTGAGTTAGTTGCCGCTTCATCCCTTGCATGATCTCATACGAAGGATATCTTTTAGATTGTTCCCAATCATACTCTTTTTGCAGCCTTATTAGTCTTGATTTAGAATTTGCCTCAGATCTTTTCTTCCAACGACTTAAGGCAATGCGGCAATCACGAATTCTGTCAAACACAGAAGCTCCTCTCCCATTCCCTGTTACAGACCAGGCATTACTAATCTCCTGCCTAACCTCCGGTTTACCCAGCATTCTCGAGTCGAACCTGAAGGAACCTCTATAGTGCTCGTAGGAAGATTTGAGACTAAGTAAGATTGGTCTATGATCTGAGCCTGTATTAATTACTAATGGACGCATTTTAAAAAGTGAGATATGTAATACTCCCTCCGTTTCATATTAGTTGACGTTCTAAGTTTATGCACACATATTAAGGAAACATTTAATTTTATATATTTTTAAAATAAAAACACTATTACCAATACACCTAACCATATATCAACCAATAGAAAAATAGAATAAATAATATTACCAATAAATTTTACATTGAAAACCGAAAACGACACTTATTTTGAAACAAAAATTCTACTCTAGAACGACATCTAATTTGAAACGGAGGGAGTATTGATTTAGCCTCTTTACCTTTACCACGTCATTCATATTAAATAAATAACAGTTTATCGATACATTTTATTTTCATACTTTTAGTTTTTGGGGCAGAAAGTTGGGTCATATTCATATTTTCCTTTTAATCTTAAAAGATTGTTTGAAATATTATAACTTGGCTATCATATTTTTTTTTAAAAAAATCAATAAGAAATAAGTTAACATTACATTACGATTTACTGATTATTATTTAGGGTTTATTATTTAAAAAGTGAGTTGAGTTTATAAAAACAAAAATAATTATTATATATTATATATGTAAATTTTATGATATTTATAAACATGGTCATTTTTAAATTAAGTAAAAAGTAGTATCAAATTTGTAATAAAATTAGAATTACTATTTTAATCTTTTATAAACATGTGGTCTATTTTACAGTATTTTTAATAGATAAATATATTATATAAAGAGTTCAACTATACTCTTCAAAATAGACATATTTAAATAAAAATGGACGAAAATAATGAAAATCTATTAATGGACTAAAATTTTAAATTTCAAAATATTATTAATATCCAATTTATTAAGATAACATATTTTAGGTAAATATTATTTTTATATTTTAATAAAATAAAATATAATACCGTAAATCTTATATAATATTTAAATTTTATCTCTATAAAAGTATATGGGCAAATTGTAAAAGATGACTCAAAACTTGATTTTGAATACAAAAGTGTACCCCAAATTCAATCAAATGCAAAAGTAACATAGAAAGTTAATGAAATTACAACAACTTTCTTGACCAAAGCAAAAAATATGTATTGAGTTTTACCATTATAACTTTCCGCATGAGAAGACTTCTTTGTAAGAAGTCTCAGAGAAGACTTGTTTGTAAGTCTTTTCGTACAATAATTTTTTTAAATAATTTTTATTTTAAAAAAAAATATTTTGATGGAGAAAAATTGAGTGGATGTAGATTGAATTATAATAGCTTTTGGTTTGTGGTTTAATAACATATGTTATAGTATTGTTGGTATTTTAGGGTAAGGTTTTCAAATCTTTTTTTTTTTGACATATATGTATTTAGTGTTTATCTAATAACTTGATTTAAACACTTTCTAAGTTTTTTGTAAGTTTAATGAAGTATTTTTTGCTTAATTATTTGATTATAGGATCTGGAAAACTAACAAAACACTTCTAAAGAAGTCACAAAAGACTACCAAAAAAGTCTTCTGATATATCCTATATAAATTTTAGTAGACTTTAGGGTTTTCGTCTAAATTTTAGAAGAATTTAGGTTTCTCGCCTAACTCGAAGTCTTCAAGAAGTCTTCCAGATGTCTTTTAAAAGAGGTCTTCTCATGTATTAGATTTTAAAAGTAACTAATAAAATTTTAAAAAACTATTTTTTTAAGGAAAAAATTGAAATCATGTATTAATAAATATTTCTAAATGATGAAAATTTAATTTTACTAAAATTAAATTATGTTAGCATAGATGAGTGAATATAGACTATGTTATGATAGTCTTTGGTTTAGGGTTTGATAACATATATTGTAGTATTATTGGTATTTTTATGGTAAGATTTTGAAATCTTTTTTTTTTTTTTGTAATTTGACATATATGTAGTTAATGACTATCTAATAACTTGATTTAAATACTTTCTAAGTTTCTTTTAAGTTTAAGTAAGTGTTCTTTTTTTTTTTTGCTATTTAGTTAGTTGTTTGATTTTAGAGTCAAGAAGATTTCTTGGGAAATGTTCTCTCAAAAGATTTCTTGGGAAGTTTTCTCTCAGAAGATTTCTTGGAAAGTTTTCTCTCATAAGATTTTTTGGGAAGTTTTCTCTCAGAAAACTTCTTGGGAAATCTTCTCTTAGAAAACTTCTTGGAAAGTCTTCTCTCATAAAACTTTCTGGGAAGTCTTCTCCCATAAAATTTTTTGGGAAGTCTTCTCTCAGAAATTTTTTGTATCGAAAATATTTAATCTAATTGGAATTTTTGTCTCTATATATAAAGAAAATTTACACATTCTCTTTTTTTCCTCTCAAATGGCTGCAACAAAAATGTAATGTTTCTTACTCTAAGACTATTCAACCTCTCTCTAATCTTTTTGAACATCAAAACACCAAACTTTATATCCATTTCTCATTTTTTCTTATGTCTTTTCACTAATTTATCTTTTTTATAAGTTTTTCATTACATGGTTCTCATCTTTCACTTCTTCAAAGGTAGATCTATAAATTTTGGATATGTATTGTTGTGTGTTTTATATGGTAGATTCTAAAAAGCTATAGATTCAACCTAATATGTTTGTTTTGTTTTTCTTTTAAGCATATATTTTTTTTTAAGTTTTTCTCTGTTTTGAGGTCATTTGAATGTTTTTGAATTTGCATGTTTTATCAGATCTAAGACAGACTTTGAAAGACTTCTTAGAAGACTCCCAGAAGAATTTTCGGAAGATTTCCCATAAATTCTTCAGGAAGTCTTCTGTCCAAAGTGGTACAAATGTTAGATATGTATTTTGTGTGTTTTATATATTAGATTCTAAAAAAATATAGATTCAATCTAATGTGACTGTTTTTATTATATAAGAATAAATTTTATTTTTGAAATCTTCTCTGTTTTGAAGTCATGTGAATATTTTTGAATATGCAGATTTTTCAGATTTGAAACAGACTTTGGAAGAATTTTGAAAGACTCTTGGAAGACTTCTTGGGAAGTCTTCTAATGTATTTGATGCTAGAAGACTTTCCACGAAGTCTTTAGGAAGTCTTCCGAAGTCTTCTGCCCAAAGTGGTATAAATGGATGATGTCAAGTGGAGTCCAAGCTTATCTATGTTGAAGAATGATACATAGCTAGCTCAATGTGTAATAATTTTGTTTATGGTCTATTTTATGATTTGTATGTGTACTATTTTAGTTGTGAATTCATTTGAAAACTTTAAAAGATATTAATCGATTTTTTTTGGTAAATATGTTATGTTTTGCCAAAAGTACTTGACATTATTGAAGTTATTGACACAACATACCAATATTTTTTTTAACCATTCTACCCACTCATAACAAAACACAGCAACATCAAAATTTAGTCAAATTTACTAAAATTAAGAGAGAAAACTTATCAAGAAAACTTAGTCAATTTCACAAAAGATCAAAAATAAATTTTAAGTGAAATTTGAAATTTTTAAATCTCATAGAAGTTAAAAATTATATCTTATGATCTAAAAGCCACATTAAACCACATGATTTGATATTCTTGAAATTACTTAACACTTTTGAAAGTTAAAAAAACATACCTTGAAGTTGCTTAATACTCTTGAAAATCTAACGGAAAGAAAAAAGTCCACTCTACAGAAGACATAAATCTTTATTAAACTTCAATTTTTTCAAACTTGAAATAATTTTTAATATTTCCTTCTCGGAGAAGACTTCCTTCTCGGATCAGTTAAAATATTAGTAAACATAAATATTTTAAATCTTATAATTATCACCAATTAAGTTATGAATTTTACTCAAGACTTCCATTATTGACTAATAAATATGAATTAACAAGAAAATATTAAAAAGTCATTTTAAGTTTGAAAAAATTAAAGTTTAATAAAGATTTATGTAGAAGACTTCTTAAGAAGTCTTCCGGGAGAATTCTTCCAGGAGAAGTCTTCCGGGAGAAGTCTTCCAGGAGAAGTCTTTCATTTATGTTATTTTGCAATTGCAAATTTATGAACGAAGACTTCTTAAAAAGTCCACTCTACAGAAGATATCTTGAGAAAACTTCCTTTGTAAATAATAGCTTACATTTGAATTTGAATTTTTTCAAAAAAAATGCTAGAGAAGACTTCTCGAGAAGTATTTTTAGATAAATATGTTAGTTTTGTAATTGACCAAATTTTGTTAGAAATTTGACTTTTTATAGAAGACTTCTCGAAGTCTTCTCGGAGAAGACTTCAATAGAATTCTTCTGAAAGTTTTCCTGAAGTCTTCTTTGTAGTTGACTATATTTTACTTTTCCAGAAAAGATTTTTTTAGATGTCTTTCGTCGGAAGTCTTTTAAAGAAGTCTTCTCTCGTAACTGAAAGTTTGACCAAAAACTCAGAATAAAATTTGAGAAGACTTCTCAAGAAGACTTCTCAAGAAGTTTTCTCATTAGTACTAAATGTTTTACTATTATTTTTAATTGGAAAAGTAATCTACACAGACTTTTTGCGATAGTGAAAAGATTTCAAGAAGTCTTCCCGAGAAGTCTTCTATAAAAAATCAAAATTTTGACAAATTTTGGTCACTGCAAAACTAACTTGTTTATCCGAGAAGACTTCTCCAGAAGTCTTCTCTGAGATTTCTTTTTTATTTGTTAACAAATAAAAGTTAGAATACTTCTAGGAAAGTCTTCTCGATAGAGAACACATCTAGCGAAATCTTCTGAAATTCTTCCAGAAATCTTCTGAAAGTTTTCGTGAACAGATTTGAAAAAAAAATATTTCATATCTTGAACTTGTGAGATGACTTCCTTAGCTTCTACAAGCACCCAGAACTTCACTATAAAAGCTACCAACTTGTTAATTGATAAGAATCATGAGCTTCAATGTCTCTTTGAACCTTACAAAGCTTGGAATCAAAATTTATTTATTTTGAATAAATTTAAAGAGAAAGTGAAAGAGAATGTGATTTGTGTGCATAAGTAATAAGATATGAAGAGTAAAAATCAAATCTTTTGTGCATTAAGAGCTTCAAATTGGTTGTTCATAGTGGTAGGTATATTGATGACAATAGCAATATTTTGTAAATACTTGATAAAAATGAGGATGATAAGGTAAAAAATATATTTTTGAAAAAAGAAAAAAAAGTAATGGCAATTTTTGTGAATAACTTGAACTTTTAGGGTGAATAGGAAAAATAAAATTTCAAAAAACATGGATTATTTTTGTGTTTGACTTGAAATTTTAGGTTATATATGAAAAATCCCAAAATCTATTTTATAAATGCTATATAAAAGAGTAAGATAAAACTGCTATTATATTATTATTAATTAGAAATAAATTTTAATATTATATTATATTAAAACTAAGTATTATTTAAGATTAAATAACTTAAATCCAATGTTTGAAAAACTTTTTTAAAAAGAAGTTCTATTAAAAATTTAATTAAATAAATATGAATACTCAATATGGATAATTTCTGTAACTAATTTAAAATTTGGATTTCTTAAAAAAGGAGTTGATTTTTCAAAATATTTTTTACTTTCAAGATTTTTTTTTTTCTAAAATTTCTCTATATATAGATAAACTATTACATAACAAATAACTCAATTACTCAAAAATATTTATGTCATTAATGATGTTAAATGAACAGTTCAAAGTATTTTTGTGCATATTTTTGATGAATCAATATCTATACTATTAAAGCAGGATCCTATCTAATTTTAACATCTAAAATAACTTTTTATTTATACTCTATGCCACTGATTTTTCAAAACAATTGATATTTTTATTAAGGGTGTTTAGGTAAATTAACTATTTAACGATTTAATTATATTATTTTCTATTTTAAATTAGTTTGGGCTCGCCTAAACTATCATACTACAATTCCACTTCCTAACCATATTTGTATGTTAATATTTTAACAGGTCTTAATTATATTTTTTGGTCCAAATCAAACAACCAAAAATAACCACCAATCTAAACCGCATATAATTTCACTGGCATCATACGAAACATACACATGTCAGAGCATGGGAAAGCAACAATACTATTAAGAATTTTGATACATACTAATTTTTTTTATACATGTATATGTTTATTGACGTAATTTTCAATTTTGATATATAAGTGAAAACTAATAAAAGTTACTGAGTATAATCCCTATAAGATGAATCTAAACCCCAAAATACATTAATTAAACTCTAACAATAATTTTTTTTTCCTTTAAATAATATTAAATAATTTAAAATGGTTACAAAATGTTGTTTTGAAAAATATTTTGAAGAAATTTGATTCATGTGGTATATTCCAAAATTTGTTAGTTTATTTTACAATTAGATATTCTGTTTTAAAACTAAAATTTTAAAATAAGATGCTAAAATTTTTTATTGATTCCTATGGTATATTCTAGTTTTTTTTTTGAATAGTTTTTTTACAAGCCGATATATCTTTATAAAATGAGATGAAAATTTTAAAAATCATTTTGTATATTTAATATCATTTTTTAGAAAAAGTGAATGGTCACAAATCACATATTTTCAGTACAAATCTATTTTCTTTGAGCCATTCATGCCAACTTTAATATTTTTTGTATTTCCACTTCTTTTTTTTTGGACCATTCAGACCAATTTCAAATATTTTGTTTATATGCAAAAATAAAACTCACATTAAAAATATGACTAAACACATGATTATTAGATTTATGTTTGCTATAAAATATAATATAAATATATGAAAATATTACATTTCATATTTATTTTTTAATTTTAAAAGAAATTTTAAGAGGAAAACAAATTTGCGCTTTTAAAGCACGGACAAAATCTAATATTTTATTAAAACAGAATCATTTCTATGGATCCAAATTATTTGTAAATTTTAAATTAAATACATCCTTTTATTATATAGTTAAACACCCCAAATTATTTTATATTCCCTTCCTTATTAATACAATTAAAACATATTTTTTTTTAGATTTACGTTGTGTTTCCTTGGAATATTACATATTTTGCCATCATATTGTCAAATGCTTTTTATTTTATTTATTTTATTTTTTTGCGTTTTATTTTTCGTTAATGGTATTTTGGTTTTTGTTTATTGGTTCAACAAGCTCATTTTTATCTTTACTGTACCAATTAATATTAATCTAAATATAACTCAACTCCTATATTCCAATCCCACGAAACCTTTTAAAATATGTTGTTTTTTAATTTTCAATCTAGCGACTAATATTATATAAACTATATGGGATAACTTCGTTTGCCTTAATACTATATCACACAATAGTTTCAATTGACAACATTTAACTCATATACTAATCACACTCCTCTCCTAACTATAGTTTACTATGCATTTCTAGTCATTATATATAAATAGTTTACAAGTAACTTACCTATATAAATTATTATTTATCATTTTACATACCTACACAAACTTGTTGTATAATTGTTATTTCCCCATTATATATTCTTCTGAAATATAACTATAATCCCATGTTTATACATCGTAACCTATAAAGCACTATGAAGAAATTCAGCTCTAAATAATTAAACCAAGAAATATATGTTATTTTTTAATTATAAAATATACAAGATTATAATAGAAGATCTATAGTGTCAATGGTCACAATATAGGGATGGATATAAATTCCAAAAACAAAGAAAAATTTCAAAACAAAATCACAAGAGATATAAATATTAGTGTTAACAAAATTGACTAAAATCTTTACAAGATAAAAATTAAATTTATATGCAAGATATTCATATATGTTACAATTACTAATACTTACATATTAAGTAATGTGTTAAACAGTATTGTAAATCATTTTTTAACAACTATATCCAAGGGAATGCTAAAATTTTGAAAATATATATCATTTAGCATTTCTTAATCCATATATTATAAGAAAACATAAGGCAACAAATCATAGAATCTATATATTCGTAGGTTTTTCTGTTGTATTTTCCTAGTTATGATTACATAAGCTATCAATCCAATCTTACATATGTAGCTTTTCCAATTTTGTACTATTAAATCAAATCAATCATTTGAACCAAAATTTATATATGTTAGGATTCGTCAGGGACTACGTCAGTGACTACGACAGAGAATCCATCACGGACTTTGTCAGAATTTGGTGATGGAATCAAATAAGATCGCATAACTTAAACCAAGACAAGAACGTCATATTAGGAAAATAAAATATCACATTTATGGCATTTAAAGGTGACAAGATCCTAAAAATATCATATTTATGACATTTGGAAATATTCCTAATAAGTTTATGGAAAGAGGCGGATGCCCTAATCGAACTAGGTTAATGTAATAAATTCTCTCTATATAAGATGAGCTCGTGTACTCTCTTTCTCCATTGTCCAAGATAAGACCGAGCTTGGTTTGTAAGCTTTGGTTGTGAGAGAGAAGTTCTATATATTTGTTCTTAAGATTATAGTGGAATGATCTTCTTGCTAGGCCCTAAAGACGTAGCCATTCTAGGTGAATTATGGGTAAACAATATCTTGTGTCCATCTTCTATGTTTTCCGCATTCTTCTTATGTTCTCCATAATTCTACAAACTTTCATACTTTCTAACTAACGTCAACGAGTGTGTCAGAGAATGTGTCACGAGTTTGTGTGTGTTTGATTTTACTGATACCGAATCAAACTGTTTCTTGCCATTGTGTGGTTGAGTTTTCTTAACAAAGTGGTATCATAGCCTTAGGTGGTGTTGATCTCAATGACAAATACAAGAATTGAGGTGGAGCGGTTTGATGGGAAGGGAAATTTCTCATTGTGGAAGAAAAAGATGCTTGCGCATCTGTTTGGCCATGGTTTAAAAGATGTATTAGAAGAGTCCAAGTCACCTTCTGTCTCAGCGAGGAAGAAGGATGAAGACGAGGATGTTTACAGGGAGCGGTTGGTGAAAGAGGAAGCCGAAAAGCTTGAAAGATTGGAGAAAACAATGAATATGATCATTTTCAATGTTGGTGATCATGTGCTAAGAAAGATCGAGTTGTGTACATCAGTTGCTTCTACATGGTCTACACTTGAGAGGTTATATCTTTCAATGATTGTACCGAATAGAATTCACTTGCAGCACAAATTCTATACCTTCAAGATGGTTGATACTCGGAGTATGGATGAGAATATTGATAACTTTTTGAAGATTGTCTCTTACTTGTCAAGCGTGAATGTAACTGTGTCAAAGGAGGTACAAGCGATTCTGCTCCTGAATTTGCTCATTTCACGGTTCAACTCTCTCAAGGAAACGCTTAAGTACGGAAAGGATACATTATCGTTGGAAGAGGTGACAAGTGCAACAAAGTCTAAAGATCATGATATAAAGTTCTCTACGGCTTCACATGATATTGGTGAAGGTTATTATGCTAGAGGAAGAACTGAGAAAAAGGATCCTGTGAGGAATGATAAGGGAAAGTCTAGATCAATCTCAGTGTCTAGGATAACTTGCTAGTTCTGCAAGAAGCAGGGACACACCAGAAGATAATGTTATGCATACAAGAAAAAGTATGGCAGAGGAGAAGACGAGGCTGAGGCAGCGTTTGTGATAGATTCTGATTCAGAGGATGATGCACTGTCGGTATCAGATAAATGGCATTATGATAAGTTGGTGATTGATTCTGGATGTTCCTACCACATGACGTGTAGGAGGGATTTGTTTCACATGTTTCAAGAGCTGACTATGGGGTAAGTTTTTCTTGGTAATGATTGCACGGTTGGAGTGCAAAGGATTGGTACAATCAACATCAAAGCTTATGGAGGTTCTGTCAAGACACTCACGAATGCAGGTATATTCCGGAATTAAGAAGGAACCTGATATCTACTAGAACCTTGGATTTTTTGGGTTTTGAGCATAGTGGTGGACATGGGAAGACTAGATTTTACAAGCATGGTAAACTAGCTTTCCAGGGAACTTTGTCCGGGTCATTGTACCTGTTAGATGGTGAGACTGTGCCAGGTGAAGTTAACATCAGTGTTAGGAAGAAACCATCTAAGAATGAGACAATCTTGTAGCATGACGTCTTGGGCACATGAGTATGAAGAATCTACAAATTCTTACCCAGAAAGGGGTGATCGACAAGAGGAGGATTGGTGTTCTGGAGTAATGTGAGAGCTGTGTGATGGGGAAGCAGAAGAGATTAAGCTTCAACATCGGAAAACATGATACATGTGAAGCTCTCAGGTATATACATGCTGATTTATGGAGATCTCCAAATGTGACACCAAGTCTGTCAGGGAAGTAATACTTTCTGTCTATTATCGATGATTACACAAGGAAGGTTTCGGTATATTTCTTAGCCGCTAAAGGAAAAGCCTTTAGAAAATTATGTCAATGGAAGAAGATGGTGGAGAATCAAGTCAAGAAGAAGGTATGTTGTCTTAGAACAGACAATGGACTTGAGTTCTGTAACGCAGAGTTTGACAACTTCTGCAAACACCATGGAATCAAGAGACATAGGACTTGTGCATATACACCACAACATAATGGTGTAGCTGAACGTATAAACATGACTCTGATGGAGAAGGTGAGATGCTTTCTGGCTAAGTCGGGTATAAAAGAACAATTATGGTCTGAAGCCGTGTCTACGTCAGCGTATGTGACAAATAAAAGTCTATCTCCTGCAATAGATGGGAACATTTCGTAGGAACTTTGGTTGGGAAGGAAGCCCAGTTATCTGCACCTAAGAAGATTTGGATCAGTGGTGTATGTCCCTGCTGATCAAGGAAAGCTCAAGCCCATAGCTAAAAAGGGAATCTTCATTAGATATCCATCAGGTGTTAAAGGATACAAAGTTTGGCTTCTTAAAGAGAATAAATGTGTTATAAGCATAAATGTAGTATTTGCAGAAGATAAAGTCTACAAGGATTTGAATGTCTGCGGGATAAAAGCAGATGATACAGAGGAGCTAAGAAATCAGACTGTGCTGGAAGATACAACAGGATCTGCGTCAGGACCAAGAGTGAGACTTCATGTGAAGGATATCAGCTAGCAAGGGATAGAGTTCAGAAAAGAATAGTGCCACCTGCACGGTACTCTGACTCGGAAGATATAACAGCGTTTGCGCTATATGTAGCTGATGACGTATGTGCCGAAGAACCTCAAAACTATCATGGAGCGATGAACAACAAAGATAGAAGGAAGTTAGATGAAGTATGTGGTGAAGAGATGAGTTCACTGGATAAGAACCAAACCTGAAAGCTTGTGAGAAAGCCTAGTAAGCGTAAGGTGATAGGCTGCAAGTGGGTCTTTAAGCTGAAGTCTGGTATACCTGGTGTTGAGGAGCCTAAATTCAAGGCTCGGTTAGTTGTCAAGGGATACTCTCAGGGAGAGGGTATTGATTATCAAGATGTGTTTTCACCCATCGTGAAACATGTATCCATAAGGTTTATGTTGTCAATTACAGTAAATCTGGATTTCGAGCTTGAGAAACTTGACGTAAAGATTGCGTTTCTTCATGGTACACTTGAAGAAAAGACTTACATGGAACAACTAGAGGGATTTCAATTTAAAGGAAAAGAGGATCACGCTTGTCTACTTCAGCAGGCTCTTTATGGACTAAAGCAAGCACCAAGACAATGGAATAAGTATTTTGATCAGTTTGTGGTTGGTCACAGATTTGTAAAAAGTGAATATGATCATTGTGTTTACATCAAGGAGGTAAACAAGGGAACATACATCTATTTGTTGTTATACGTGGATGATATGTTGGTTGTGTCAAGGGATGCATCAGAGACCAGGAAAGTGAAGCAGCTACTCAGCAATAGATTTGAGATGAAAGACTTGGGTCCAACAAGGCGAATTTTTGGAATGAATATTGAGAGAGATCGTGAAAATGGGGTATCTGACACTATCTCAATATGGTTATATCAGGAAGGTTATCAGAGTATTTGACATGGATGAGTTAATGAGTGTATCAATGCTTGTTGGTACACATTTCAAATTGTCGGCCATAGATGATGCTGAAGCAGAGACAAGTATGGAGGATATTCCATATGCTAATGCTATCGGAAGCATACTGTATGCTATGATAGGCACAAGGTGTAATCTGGCGTATGCATTGGGGTTGGTTAGCAGGTTTATGAGTAAGTCTGGGATTGTTCATTGGACTGTGGTTAAGTGAGTATTGAGATACCTGAAGGGAACACAAGATCTGAAATTGTGCTTCAAGAAAATGAAGTGTTTAAAGTTGAAGATTTTTGTGATTCTGATTTTGCTTCGGATCTGGACAAGAGAAGGTCGATCTCAGGTTATGTTTTCATGGCTGGTGGGAATATAATCAGCTGGAGATCAAGTCTACAAAGTTTAGTGGCTCTACCAACGACTGAAGCGGAGTATATGGCGCTGGTTGAAGCGGTCAAAGAAGGAATGTGGTCAAGGGGCTTAGCGGAGGAGCTTGGATTCAAGCAAGATACGGTGGAGATATCGTGTGACTCTCAAAGTTCATTGTGCCTAGCCAAGAACAATGTGTATCATGAGAGGACTAAGCACATCAGCAAAAAGATGCACTTCATCAGGGATATTATCGCTCAAGGTGATGTAAGTGTGAAGAAGATATGTACTTCTAAGAATCCTGCTGATATATTAACCAAGGTTGTTCTGGTTAAGAAGTTTGAGGAAGCGGTGGGTTTCCTTGGGATGTCCAAACACTGAGGAGCATTCAACATCGCCTAGCAAAGCACGAGTTTGCTTAACCTAAGTAGTGGATCATGTTTGATGTCATCAAGGCGGAGTTTGTTAAGATTCGTCAGGAACTACGTCAGAGAATCCATCAGAGACTTTGTCAGGATTTGGTGATGGAAATCAAACAATATCGCATAACTTAAACAAAGATAAAACTGTTATATTAGGAAAAAGAAATATCACATTTATGGCATTTAAAGGTGATAAGATTCTGAAAATATTTACTTTCATGGAGTTATGGAAGTTGAAGATATTTTAGAAATATTCCTAATAGGTTTATGGAAAGAGACGGATACCCTAATCCAACTAGGTTAATGTAATAAACTCTCTCTATGTAAGAGGAGCTCGTGTGTTCTCTTTCTCCCTTGTCCAAGATAAGACCTAGCTTGGTTTGTAAGCTTTGGTTGTGAGAGAGAAAGATTCTATATATTTGTTCTTAAGATTATAGTGGAATTGTCTCCTTGCTAAGCCCTAGAGACGTAGTCATTCTAGGTGAACTCTGGATAAATAATATCTTGTGTACATTTTTTATGTTTTCCGCATTCTTCTTATGTTCTCCATAATTCTATAAATTTTCATACTTTATAACTTACGTCAACGAATGTGTTACGAGTTTGTGTGTGTTTGATTTTACTGATACCAAATTAAACTGTTTCTTGCCGGTTGAGTTTTCCCAGCAATATATAACTCCTTAAAGTATTATAAGAAATATTCAAAAATACTAATTATCGAGAACAATCAGATATTTTAATTCTCAAATACCATCAAAGATTTTCTCTACCAATATATTAGCACTTATAAATACCAGCCAACTCTACACAAATTTGCAAACAAAACACATCATCCAGCATCAAAAATAGCAAAAGAAAATTGATAGCCATCAGAATTACTAACCTCAACCATGTCAACCTCTTAAAATTGGTTGGCGGTGTTGGATAAGCTTTGATAACTTGAAGTCTAAGATATCCTTTACCAAGTTGGTTAAGGACAAGATACGTTTTATATAAACCTATTAGTATTAGGAGCTATCTATTACTTGTGGGAAAAGGAAAACTACTCTACTATATATACACATACCGAGTTGTGGTATTGGTATTACGACAGAGAAGTGTTCTTAGTTTTTGAGCATATTTTCTAAGAGCAATAAAGAGAGCAAATTCTTTATATACTTGGTGAGATTTCGAGCTACTTTATTTGGTATCAGAGCGTTAGGTTGAACAATCCATGGGAGACGACAACAAGGTTATACCGGCCGTGGGAGACGACAACTCGATACGCCCTAAGGGATTCTCACCACCAACAATGCAATTCCCCGTTCTAAACACGTCAAACTATACAGTATGGTGCATGAGGATGAAAATCCTAATGAAGATATACAAGGTATGGGATACTATCGAACCAGGAACGGATGATCAAGATAAGAACAACATCGCGATTGGACTGTTGTTTCAAGCGATCCCGGAGTCTCTTATTTTGCAAATTGGTGATCAAGAATCTGCAAAAGAGATATGGAATGCGGTCAAATCGAGAAATCTCGGAGCAGACCGTGTCAAGGACGCACGTCTACAAACCCTCATGATCGAGTTTGATAGAATCAACATGAAAGACTCGGATACTATAGATAGCTATGCGGGAAAGCTATCAGAGATTGCATCTAAGTCAGCAGCCCTCGGTAAGATTATTGAAGAAAGCACCTTGGTAAAGAAGTTCCTCAGTAGTCTACCGATGGCCAAGTATCTACAGATTACAGCCTCTCTCGAGCAAGTACTGGATTTGAATGCAACAGGTTTTGAAGATATCATCGGGAGACTAAAAGTATACGAAGAGCGTCTTCTTAGCAACGAAAATAGCCAAGATACGCAAGGCAAGCTTTTATACTCTAACTCCTATCAACAAAACAATGCAACTCGAGGGAGAGGTCGTGGCAGAGGAGGCAAAGGATACAGAGGACGAGGAAGAGGAAATTCCAACTCACAAGAAAGAACAACGCAAGCCGATCAAAGTCAATATAAAGAGAAGAAAGATAGATAGAAGCTTGTCTGTTTTCGGTGTGATAAACCAGGTCACTTCGCATCCGTATGTCCAGAAAGATTACAAAAAATACAAGAAGCTAATAAAGTAGAGACACAGGAAGCTGATTCAGCTCTCTACATACATGAACTTGTGTTTCTAAGTGAAGATAAACTTGTACCAAAGAAATACGAAAACAAGAAAGGAGAAGAGGATCTCTGGTACTTAGACAACGGGGCCAGTAACCATATGACTGGCAACGTTTCATACTTCTCGGAACTAAACAGAAACATAAAGGGCAAAGTGAAGTTTGGAGATGATTCACATGTTAACATCGAAGGTAAGGGGTCTATTCTGTTTCAAAGCAAAACCGGAGAACAGAAACTAGTCACCAACATCTACTACATTCCTAACCTCAAGAGCAACATCCTAAGCTTAGGACAAGCTACGGAAGTAGGGTGTGATGTTAGGATGAAGCTAGACTATCTAACCGTACACGATCCAAGAGGGAGACTACTGGTTAGAGTCACTCGAACAGCTAATAGACTTTACAAAATCAAGCTTCAAGTCGGAAGGTCTTTATGTTTGAGCTCAAGATTAGAAGATGAGACATGGAAGTGGCATGCAAGGTTGGGTCACATTAGTTTCAAAGCTATTAAAACTATGTCCCAGCAAGAGATGGTTCATGGATTGCCGAAAGTAGAAGATGAAACAAGGTTTTGCGAGTCATGTCTGGTAGGCAAGCAAACTCGACAATCCTTTCCGAAGACATCTACATTCCGAGCAACAAAACCATTAGAATTACTTCATGCCGACCTATGCGGTCCCATAACTCCACCGACCATCGCAAGCAACGAGTATATATTTGTGATAATCGACGATTTCTCCAGATACATGTGGTCGATTCTAATGAAGGAGAAGAGTGATGCATTTAGAAACTTCAAAGCATTCAAAGAGTTAGTAGAGAGGGACTTAGAGAAGAAAATCATGACATTAAGAACCGATCGAGGAGGAGAATTCACTTCGTCAGTCTTTAATGATTTCTGCGACTCTAATGGCATCAAGAGACATCTAACGGCTCCATACACACCACAACAGAACGGTGTGGTGGAAAGAAGAAATAGGACGTTAATGGAGATGACCAGAAGCACTCTCAAGGCTATGAAGGTACCAAACTATATGTGGGGAGAAGCAGTACGTCACTCTACCTACGTAATCAACCGTGTACCCACGAGAGCACTTGAGAATATTACACCTTACGAATGCTTGCGGCTGAAGAAACCTAACATAAGTCACTTAAGGGTTTTCGGCTGTTTAGCTTATGCTAAGAAAGACTCTGCAATGCTTAAGAAGTTAGATGATAGGTCTCTGGCTTTGGTAAACCTCGGAACGGAGCCGGGATCCAAGGCTTATAGACTCTACAATCCATCTACACGAAGAATCGTTGTGAGTCGTGACGTTGTGTTCGACGAGAAGACTGGATGGAACTGGAATAAAACATCTGAAACCACACGAGATCCTGGAATGTTTCAGATGAGATGGGGAGATGTTATCGATGCTGGAGCAGGACCAGTTGTTGTTAATGAAACCAACGAAGACAGCAACAACGACAATCAGAGTCAACAGCCCGATGAACAGCACGATGAACAAGACAATGATGATCATGTAGACGAAGCAAACAATGATCAAAGTTCTCAGCCACAACAACAACAGGCACCACGACAGTCAACACGACAAAGCAATAGGCCTCGATATCTAGATGACTATGTTCTACTATCAGAAGCAGACGTTGAAAGACTTTTACTATCGATAAACAATGAACCTAGCTGTTTTCGAGAAGCAAGAAGCTCAGTAAAGTGGAGAGGTGCTTGCGGAGAAGAGATAGACTCGATCAACAAAAACAAGACATGGCTTCTTGTTGAAAAACCACTTGGAGCAAAAGTAATTGGGCTCAAATGGATCTTCAAGATCAAGAGGAACGCTGATGGTACTATCAAGAAGTTCAAAGCCCGACTCGTGGCTAAAGGATATGTACAAGAATCAGGCATTGATTACGATGAGGTGTTTGCACGAGTTGCTAGACTTGAAACCATTCGACTCCTAAGTGCTCTAGCAGCTTCAAACGGCTGGCAAATCCATCATCTAGACGTAAAGACGGCTTTCTTATATGGTGAGCTTAAGGAAGACGTTTATGTTGAGCAACCCGAAGGCTTTGAAGTTAGAGGTAAGGAACATAAGGTATACAAACTTTCAAAGGCCTTGTACAGGTTAAAGCAAGCTCCACGAGCTTGGAATACTAAATTGGATCAAGTGTTAAGAGGAATGAACTTCAGTCGATGCACCAAAGAGAATGCAGTGTACCGCAAGGAAGATAAGCAAATGATTCTCATAGTTGCTATCTATGTGGACGACCTGTTCATCACCGGTAACAGTCTTGACGCCATAAGTGAGTTCAAGAGAGGGATGTCATCAAAATTTGAAATGTCTGACCTAGGTAAACTCACATACTACCTCGGGATTGAGGTACATCAAGGCAATGATGGTATTGAACTTAGACAAGAAGCATACGCAAGAAAAGTTCTTAGAGAAGCTGGCTTAGAAACCTGCAATCCGACTAAGATACCGATGGAATTCGGTTTGAAGGTTTCAAAAGCTGAGGAAGAAGAAGAAATTGATGCTACAGGATACAGAAGAAGCGTGGGATGCCTACGATATTTGCTCCATTCACGACCAGACTTAGCTTTCTCAGTCGGCGTAGCAAGTCGCTATATGCAAAGGCCTCGTAAATCACATGGCGACATCATAAAGCAAATAATGCGATATTTGCAAGGAACTTCTATGTTCGGTCTGAAGTACAAACGTGAAGGACCAAAGAAGCTGACTGGCTATAGTGATAGCAGTCACAACATAGACCAAGACGACGGCAGAAGCACTACGGGTCACATGTTCTATTTTGGAGACTCACCAATCACTTGGTGTTCACAAAAACAGAACACAGTTGCACTCTCTTCCTGCGAAGCAGAGTTTATGGCCGCGACGGAAGCAGCACGACAGGCCATATGGCTCCAGGAGCTTCTAAGCGAGATCACAGGCTGGAAGTCGGAGAAGGTGACCATTAAGATAGATAGCAAGTCGGCCATAGAGCTTACTAAGAATCCGGTATTTCACGGAAAGAGTAAGCACATCCACAAACGCTACCATTTCATTCGTGAATGCATTGAGAGGGAGCTTGTTGACGTCGAGCACATACCAGGAACGTCACAGAAAGCCGACATTCTCACTAAAGCTTTGGCAAGGATAAAATTCGTTGAGATGAGAGACTTGATAGGAGTTCAAGACTTGTCCAAGAATGATTCAAAGCTTAAGAGGGAGATTGTTGGATAAGCTTTGATAACTTGAAGTCTAAGATATCCTTTACCAAGTTGGTTAAGGACAAGATACGTTTTATATAAACCTATTAGTATTAGGAGCTATCTATTACTTGTGGGAAAAGGAAAACTACTCTACTATATATACACATACCGAGTTGTGGTATTGGTATTACGACAGAGAAGTGTTCTTAGTTTTTGAGCATATTTTCTAAGAGCAATAAAGAGAGCAAATTCTTTATATACTTGGTGAGATTTCGAGCTACTTTAGGCGGATCAATGTCAAGTACTTCACAACTGCAAATAATACAGTGAAACAGTAAATATTATACAAGTCAATGAGAATGTAAGTTTTTACATTTTTATATGTCTCGATTTTGTAGAGCTATATTGAAGATAAAATTTAATTATGTCCTTTTTGTTCAAACTGGTGTTTCGACGAACTAAAATATCGAGGTAGAGAGATGAACTGGTGTTTTGATTAAATTCTATACATTATGTCCTTAAACTTCATTTAAAAATACACAAGTTATGCAGAAAAACAAAAACAGTAAATAATTAATGTAATTATACTGATAACTTATAAAAGGTTAAATATTAACAATTAACATTGTTGTTGGTATGGTTTTGACTCCACTAGTGAAATCCCACATACATCGTACATCAGGTTTACATACAGTAGTGAGAGAAGGATCATGAGGTTCCACTAGTTTAAAATATGTGGCTGAGAGTGAAGCAGATCTTGAGGCTCCATTTGACACATTGTTGGTATGGTTCCCTTTTCATTTAACTGATCTAATGGCTTAAATAATGGTTCTTTTGAATAGGATGGCTGAGATTGCTCATGAGGTCACATGGTCACATGCTTCTTAAGTATGCATGTGACTGTTGAATCTGAAATCGGTAACCTAGGTCGGTGATTGATTTCGATGGTGGGTTTATCAAAGAGACGATTTAAAGAACAAATCAAAGTGTTTATTGATTGAAATCGGGGTGTTTGATGAAGAACAAGATAAGAACAAAGAACGAGTAAGATGAAAATCCTAGTTCTAAGCTTGCCCTCGATGTGTGTCTGTGTATCCTCTCTCCATCCTAATCCCTTCATTTATATAGGTTCTCCAAGTATCTTCGAAGTCGGTTCGATGGGCTACATGGGCCGACTTCGATTTTGATTATGGGCCGAGTTCACGCCTAAATGGGCCTATGTGGGTAGATGTAATCTATCCCCAACAATAAGTCCCCCCCCCCAATTCATTGAATATAACCATACTGCTGTATATTCGGTGAATTTCTTTGACTAGGTGGATTTGAGGCGTGACCTCGGTTATATTTCATCTCGGTAGTCGTATGGGAGTTGATTCCTTTCGACTATTTCCTGTAAATCCGAGAATATTCTCCTTGTCTCGATGCTTTGTCGTTTTGTTCAGTGGAGATTACGCGCTCTTCTTAAAGTAACCGTATCTCGAGATTCGTCGTTAGTGGGACACGTGTCAAAAATATAAGTTGTAGACCTAATCATGACGACTGCTCGTCTCTTGTGCCGAGATTATCCTATAAAATTTCCCCTCAATCTTCATTTTCGTATCTTCTTGCTGCTTTACTTCAGAATCAAAGGTATTTCCCTCTGCCTTCTCTCTTCTTTCTCTCTCTAGACATTTATTCCTTGATCAAAATGTCCTCCCCCCTTCGCCGGTGTTCTTCGAAAGGAAAGGCAGTCGCCACCGGTTCTGATTCAGAAAGCTCCGGTTCACCACTGATACGCAGAGCGAGAACGATAACGCTCAGAGGGATGGATGATCCGAGACCAACAACTGCAGATCTAGCTTTGCTCGACGACAACGAACGTGATGTCGTTAGATATAGTCTAGAGATGGAAGATCGAGAAGCGACTGGTCACGCTCCCGCCGATGATATGGAACAGGACGTCGAACTCGAATTAGACCGGCCAGTCACTCCCAGTGCCGACATCGATTCATCCAACAGGGACAAAAACTCAGCCGAGAAGATCAGCTTTGCCCTGGCCGACTTCCTTCTGATGCGATGGACAGGAACCAATTTCGAGTTTGATGAGGAAATAGATCTAGAAGAAGAGCGAACACTTAGCGTCAAAAAGAATCAAAACTGGGTGAATCATATTCCAACTAAGTCTTCCTTCAAAAGTGTCCGAAGACTTATCTTCCAAACAAACCCGCCTGCTGGGTTCTCGTTCCTCATCCCGGCAGAGCACCAAAGGCCTTGGACTCCTCCAGCAGGGTACGCCACTGTATACGAGTCGTGGTTCACAAACTGTTCGCTCTGGTGGCCTCTGCCTGAGTTCCTGACGATGTACTGCAACCGACGAAAAATTGCTCTCGGCCAATATACCGCGAACAGGATCAGAATCATGGTGATGCAGACGGTTCTAGCTGCCGAGTTAGGTATAACGATGTCGGTTCGACTCTTCGAAGAACTCACAACGCCAAGTATCACCGGCAAGACGGGATTCTTCCAAGGGAAGATGGTTCCTAAGTACAACGTGATTACTGGGAAACCGTCGAAAGTCAACTTCTGGAACCATCGCTACTTCTACGTCAAGATCAATGAAGCATCCTTCGAAGATCCCTCCGTAGTTTTAAACGGATATTTCAATGCTAACATTGGTACAACTTCGAATCTTTAAATTATTGCACTTCTACTGATCTGCTTCATCTGTTTTCTCTTTGTTGCAGATCGTCTTTCCAAGTGGTCTCAAGATGGTACCGAGTCCTTTCTCGAAGAAGTTGAAGCCATCAGGTCACTGAGTCACTAGCACTGGCCGGATATCAGCGAAGCTCATATCCAAGCCGCTTTGAAAAGAATCAGCAGAGGTAGCCGTTTACTTAACTATATACCGACATTGTCAATAATCTGTTTGGATTCTGATATTTTCTACTCCACCAAGCAGCCGAGGAGCAAACTGAAATTTCATCACAGCAGCAAGGTCGTAGGATGGGCAAATTAAATATATCCTCTCTTCCTTCTTATGCCGACACCATCTTGCTCTTCGAGATATTTTACGAGAATATCATCAATGTATACTTTCATAGTTCTTCCGAGCTGCTTGAGAACATACGATTGACGAGACGTTGGTAGGTTGCGCATGTGTTCTTAAGTTCAAACAGCATTACTTTTTAGCAATATATGCCTCGATATGTGATGAATGCAGTTTATTTGCGATCGTCGGGGTTCATCATGATCTGATTGTACCCTGAAAAAGCGTTCCATGAAGACATAAGCTTATTCTCTGCCAGCTTCCACTAAGATATCGATGTGTTGCAGCGGGAAGCTGTCTTTCGGGCATGCTTTGTTGAGGTCAATGAAATTGATGCGGCCATCAAACCAGTAGCTGACCCATAGGTTCACCCAAAAACTCACTCAGCCCGCCAAGGCCTCAACCAGGATATATGGGCACTAAAAATGTCATATCTTAAAAAAAGGAGTGTTTTGATTATGATACCAATTTGAATCAACCCAAAAGATATCTGGACCAGAAAGGTATGGATTTTCAAACTGGAGGTTTTCCATCCCGTCTATCCGCGAGCATCAGAGTTTAGAAGTTATATCAAGTCCAATGAAGAAGAATTACGACTCAAACCAAATCATGGAATTAAAGATGAATCTCTTAGATTTCCAACAAGCCAAAAATGAGGAGAAAGGTCCACGAAAATATAAAGTTATGGCCCAATCTCCAAAGCCTGCCAAACAAGCTTTACACTTGCCTTATTTGGATGATCCGGTTTTGGCATCAAAACAAAATCAATTCTGGCAACCAGACGACTTTGTTAACCTTCTAGAGGCACTCCAAAAAAATCCTTAGATTCACCACCACCCATAGGATCAGGCGGATCCTAACCAAACCAGAAGATCAAGCCGGTTTGTCTAAATTGGCAAAACCGATATTAATCATGGAGAGTCTTCAACCCAATCAGCTTGGTTTGATCCATATCTATTTATGGAAGCCAGGAGATAATATTAGCCAACCAGGAGACATTCCAGAAGTCCTTAGCTGCACCATATATCATAGGATCAGGCGGATCCCAATCACACCAGAAGAAAAGCCTAGTTTGCTCACATTGGCCAAACCGATATTATTTATGGAGAATCTACAATCCAATCATTTTAGTCCGACAAAAACTTACTCATGGAAGACATGAGATACTCTAGACCATTCATAAGGTATCCAAGACGTCCTACCATGTACCAGCATCCAGAGGATTAGGAGAATCCTCTTGCACCTCAACTTGCCATATTGGGAGCTTTGGGCATTCAAACTCTAACAAAAAAAAATCTTGAGTTTATGCACGACATCAGGAACTTCCAATCCATTCATAAGGTTCCCAAGAATCTCTATTATCCTCTCAAGCCTTCCAAGATTTTCGACGAAGAGGCGGCAGTCGCCGGCATCTATTTCCCGTTCCCTCAACCTGGCCCTGCCCATGGCGATATGGAAGGCTTGCAGATGCGCTTTCGGGTCGGTGGTGCCATTGTATATGAGAATTTTGATTTTTTCGGGATCCGAGATTTTCTTCCTAGTGATGTGTGTACTGGTGGCATGATGGATTTGGGACTTTATGGCTTTTACATCAGCTGCCGTTCTAGTGACATAGTTGCGGACATCCTCGTCCAAATCGTTGCTAGCAGTTTTCCGAAGTTGTCGGCATTTGCTGCGAGTAATATGGGCCTGCTTTTCAGCTAGTTTTGCTTGTTCTTCCCATAAGATATTCTCTTCTTCTTCCGCCATGGGTTTTTCGAACGAAGTATCCAACCGAGCAGCTCGACTTCTAGTCCTTCTTGGGTGTACATCACCGTCCTTGTCTGATTGGTCGGATTGATCGTTGATGTCTAAGTTGATTTGCTCAACCTCATCTCCCTCTGTTTCCTGTTTGAGAGGTGGAGGGTTTTCAAAGTTTTTCCATGTTCCGACAAGGGTTGTTTCGCTAGGGTTTAGCCCTGATGGGTTTCCTTGCGCATGCCCAGGCCTGTCTAATGGTGTCGCGAAATCGAGTTTTCTCTCGCGGATACAGGTAGTTCCGCGAGGGAAGACAGCTCTATTTCTCACAGTTAGGGTTTCCACATGTTTGGCGATAGCCTCCACGAGCTTATCACGTTCATCCGTCCTTTTCTCAAAGGCGGAAAACATCTTTTTCACCTCTTCGAACACCACGGCGTTAGCGTCTGAGTTAGCCGTGAAGACGTTCGCAGCTGGGGTGACTTCAATGTTGGTGCGGGTGTCATCACCGTCGTGAGGTAGTTGGTTGTTCTGGTAGTCTGCAGACATGTTTGGTTGCGCGTTGTGCGGCTGTGTGTTAGATTGATCCGTACACACCCCCCTCCTTCTAGCGCCAAACTGTGGGAACCAAAATTTGTACTGTCGATTTTTGTCAAATAAGGAAAATTAGGAAACCCTAGCTCTCCCTGAAGTCACTGATTTCTGCTAAACCAAACGTAAACAACCAAACAATCAATACAAACGAGAACAGTTATTATGTATTTCGACAGATTCCTTTTCTATTATCAAATCTGGAGTTTGAACATGTGCTCACTCGACGGTATGGTGGATAAGAGGTAATTAGAGGCCAGCCTTCAGCCAAAGAGGCACAACAGTGCAGAAAAATGAGAGGGAAGGGCTCAAAAGCAAGAAAAGGTTCTGAAGCCCTTTGAACCAGTGCTATCTATGCTAGAGGAGTGGTTGAATGAAACCATATCTACTAGGGAATAACTCGTTCCAATACCGCTACCACTTCGAGTGCGAGAAGGAGGCTGATGAAGAAGAAAAGCTTTTACTCGTTCCAGTACCGCTACCATAGGGAATTTGCGTAGAGAGAGTACAAAAGATTCAGCCTTCGGCTACAAGAGCTGCCGGCAAGATTCCCTAGTTTTAGCAACTGGAAACGAAAACCTAATTGAGTTGCAGCTCGCTAGAAACGAAAATTTTACCTAATTTCTCTAAGTGTTGGTTTGCAGAGAAAAGTGTGTCTTGAAAGAGGTCTTGTGTCTTGCTTATATACTCATCCAAGGTCGGTAACGTCTTCCCGTAATGCCCTTGATTCGAGTTTATCTTTTGTGGAAGTTTTCCTTTTTCTTCTCGATCTTCATGCTTATCCCAAAACTTGACATTTATCTCTTTTCCAGTTATCTTTTCGGAAGACAAATAGACCATCATAACGAATGGGCCTATTTCTCGTCCAACGTTTTGTAAGTGGTCCGTTATCATGATTGGACCCTTTTTGGGCCGTTTTATTACTTAGCCGTTTTTACAATTTTTTGGAGAAAATGACCATTCGTACGAGGCTAGTTATCATTTCCTCTGAGATAAAAAGAAATGGATGATTAGTCACGATGTTGGTGTTTTTAAACGATTGTCTTCTTATACGAATATTTGGACTTAGATTTTTACGTAAGACGAGTCTTGCGGTTTTTATCGTAAAAATCTATTGACAAGTCTGATCGATACGAAACAAAAACCCATGTGATCAGGACTTCGAGTGTTATCACATGGCTTGGATGAGAAAGCTTGGCTTTGGGTTGTGAGGTGTCTACGCCCTAGGATGGGATGGACTGATCCGTGGATCGCCTCTGCCCTAGGGCGGGTGGTCTTCCCCGCCCTAGGGCGGGTGGTCTGGTCCACGTCTGTCCCGCCCTAGGGCGGGGTGCTTGGTCTTGGACTGCCCCGCCCTTGGGAAGGATGAACGACCCTGGTGTGCTCTACCCTAGGGCGGGATGGACGACCCTGGTGTGCCCCGCCCTAGGGCGGGATGGACAGTGAGGGCGTGCCCTGCCCTAGGGCGGGATGATGTTGGCTTGCCCCACCCTAGGGCGGGATGTATGATCCAGTGTGTGCTTTTCCCTATGGATGGACAAGATATTCCCCTCTCTAGGGCGGGGTGGACGGTCTTGGCTCGTGCCCCGCTCTAGGGCGGGGTGGTTGATGATTCAGGTTGTGCCTTGTCCTATGGTGGGGTGGATGGTGTGGACGGTACGTGCCCCGTCCTAGGGCGGGTGGATGGACTCGGGAAGTGCCACACCCTAGGGAGGGATGGATTGGGACGGTACATGCCCCACCCTAGGCCAGGGTTGATGGAGCCGGCTTGTTCCATCTTAGGGCGGGATTGTTCATGCCCAATCGTCTTGTCCCTAAGGTGTGGTGACTTGGCTAGAATGCAAAGTTTGGTTGTGGAACACACCTCCAAGGTCCATTGACTAGTTATTTCCGAATTTTGATTCAAGAAAGTTTCTCGAATGAGTCCGGCGATAGTTTTGGCCGAGGATGTCTTCCTTTAGTTTCTTAAGAGTTTTTTACTTAATTGATCGTAATTTTTCACTGCGTCTGTTTCTAGGTATTGATTCCTTCATAACCGATTTTGACACCAACAAATACCCATGTTTAGACAGCGGATACACTTCAACAACGGCTTTTATGATACTTGAGTTTCTGTCTGAAACAAACACCAATTCACGCGAATCCGGTACAACAGTTTTCAGCGTTGTGAAAAACCACGTCCAACTTTCATTTTTCTCTCCATCAACGATACCAAAAGCTACATGATAATGGTGACGTTTGGATCCTGAGCCATCGCAATAATTAAACACCACCTTCTACAATCTTCAGAAAAGTTGCATCCACAGTTATGACTTTACTCATGTACTAAAATCTTTCAATGGAAGCTTCAAAACAACAAATAGGTATCTGAACCTTTTTTTGTCCATCCAATAACAAACTTGTTTTTGTATCCGGGTTCACCTTCTCTAACTTATACAAATAAGAATGAAATGTCTTGTATCCGTCCTCAGGAGTACCACGCGTATCTGCCACAGCTTTAGATTCTCCTCTCCAACATATTGCATACGAGACTTCCACACCCAATCTCCTTTTAACCAGGCCGACCAGGGTTTTCAGAGTTGGTGTATGAAATAGTCTCGGATAATCTTCATGAACAATAGCTGCAACACATCTTGGTGTTGCTTTCCTTTTGATTCCAGACCTTAAATCAACGCGAAAGCATGAATGCATCTTTATGTATGTTTTTATCGAGAACACTTTAGAATTGATTATCTTTGCAGCTCTCACAAACAATTTACAACCTTCATCTGCTCCCTGACATTTAACCACATATCGACTCTTATCCGAGTTCAAGATACGAATTCCAAACATGTTCTGATGTGATGCTCTATCAATTAAAATCTTTCACCGCTTCTTTACTAGGAAATTCTTGAAACATCACAATACCCATACTATCTTCCCCACTCAGTTACCACTAGAATTTCTTTTGCAACAGGTGGCAGATTAACATACTCACAAATAGCACCAATACCCACAGAGTTATCCACGTTTTCCTCATTGTCCAAGCTCATGTTATCCAAACCAGTGCCCTCATCATTTGCTTCTCCATTGATAACATTCTCCACCTGCTCAATACCCTCTAAATAGTGTTATGCTTCTTCTATGGGAATTCTCTTAAATAACACTTTTTAAGTTTTTGTCACAAAAATAGCCCTAGAAAAATAAAATGACCAAAATAACATTTTTTTTTTTGAAAATTTTAATTTTTTTTAAAAAATTTGAAACCCTATCCCCAAACCCACCATTTAACTCTAAACCCTAAAGTCTAAATTAGTTAACCCTAGGGGTATAAATGCATATAATAATTTTTTTAGCTTCTAAAAAAAATATTTTGGTCATTTTCTTCCTTAAGAACTATTTTTGTGAAGAACAAACTAAAATGGGCTATCTAAGGGAATTGCTCTTCTTCTATCAGAGTAAATAGAGTGAGTGTAGTCGGATTACATTCAACTTCGGGTATTCAACTCGCAAGCTCACTATAGTTCCCACCATATGAGCTTACTTTCTCAACTATTGATTATGATTGTTGTTCGGTTATTGGAACTATTTCTAATTTTTTGATAACCTCTACATGCAAAATACTTCTTCTTTGATCTTTATCCACCGAGGTTAGATAAAAAAAAACATATCTTCATCATCCAAAACATATGATTGCCTCTTAGGTTCCACTACCAATGGAATGTAACTCATATTCAGCTTATTACTGCACGGGTTTATGGTTATCTTCTTGCATATCCTCTCCTTAAAAAATGAATAAGTGATCTCATCCATTGATGATGTCTTAAAGGATATAGCATACAAACGACCATCGGTTGGAATCCATTCATAATCATCTATGTACTTCGAATAATGTCCATCATAGTCAAAGTGTGGATAGTAGGCGCTTTTATAAGGAGGCCCGGTTAGGTTAGAGGAGAAGATATGGTAATTTGGGTAAATCTTTGGAAGATCTTGAAAGTTTCCATAAATATCGAGAGCAATCACCAGACTGCTCCTTGTGGGATCAACCATCAGACTGCTTCGCCAGGCTGCTCTGCGGGGAAACACTCCAATTATGGCATCTTTCTTTATGTACCTTCTTTCAACTCTGTAACATACTCGAGACCTGAAATGACTCAAAAGGATTAAATTGACTCGATAAAAGATTGAAAACCGGTGAGAAAACATATTTACAATGGTGCTAAAACACTATATGTCATGTATCTCCGGTGACGTCGCATATAAGGATCCAATTACTGGTGGCGTATTTCGGAGGTGATATCATCCTATCTTCTCCGATTGTGTTAAGATCGAGCTTGTGTAAAAGTTATCGGAACTTGTTACTGAATCTAATGAATCGCTTGAGGGTGTCGTTCCCTCCCCGGACAGTAGAAAACAAAGTCCGGGTGAACAAACTTGTGTGTGTTTTTGTTTCTTGCTTCCGATCTCGAAAACCTGAAAAATAATAGATGAAAACGATAAGAATCTAATCAACAAACAAGTAGACGATCTAAGTAAACAATCAACAAGTGGTATCAGAGCTGTAGGTTCTACTTGATCATTCAAGAGAGGTTTTATAAGAGATCTTGATCGGCTCGTGATGGAGCCAACTCAAGGTCGTTTTCAGATGGACAAGTTTGATGGTAAAGGAGATTTTGGAATGGGGAAATACAAACTGCTTGGTCAGCTAGAGATCCAGAGATTAGCATCAGATCTTGATCAGAATGCAAATCTTTACAGAGATTCTGAGAAGCTTGAAGAAGGAGCTGATTCAGTCCTGGATCCAGTCAAGGTTGCTAAAGATACGAGGGTAAAGAACCTCATCAGAACGTGTTTAAGTGATATGATCCTAAGAAAGGTCATGCATGAGTCTACAACTCATGGTATGTGGAAAGCACTTGAACATATACCAGACTAAGGCCTTGCCTAACCAGATCTATCTAAAGAAACAGTTTGAAAGCTTTAAGATGGAGGAGAGTAAGAGCATAGAAGAGAACATGAATTGTTTTCTCAAGATAATTTGAGATCTTACTAGTCTCAACATCAATGTAAGTGATGAATACCAAGCTATACAGCTTCTGACGAGCCTTCCACCTTAATATGAGGCTATGGTTCACACATTGAAGTATGGGACTGGTAAAGATACTCTAACTGTTATGGAAGTGACTACTTCGGCCTATGTTAAGGAGATTGAGCTAAGGCAGGACTAACAAGAAGTTTGACAAGGGAAATGGTCGATTCTACAGAGGCAGATCAAAGTGGATCACATATCAAAGTCCAAACCAAGGGCTAATAAGGATGGGAAAACAACATCTTTCATTTAATTTGTGGAAAAGATGATCATTGGAAGTGTGAGTGTCCACAAAGAAAAAACATACAATATAGTCCTAGTGATTCAGTAAACACATCATCAGCATCAAAGCAACAACCGTCGGTGTTGACTGTCCGCACTAAGGACACTAAGAACAAGTGGGTGCTTGATTCGGGTTGTTCATTTCATATAACTCCACAGAGGGATGTGTTGTTCGATTTCAAAGAAGTAAATGGAGGAAAGGTTCTAATGGCTAATAACACTCATTGTGATGTCGAGGGGATTGGTAAGATCACGATTACTAACTCAGACGATTGTTCTTTCTGAGGTTCGGTACATGCCTAAAATGAGCAGGAATCTTATCTCATATGGCATGTTAGAAAAAGCTGGTTTCGTACAAAGGTGAGGGATTCATAATTGATTTCTTCAAAGATGGTGTAAGAGTTTTCTCAGGGGACTACGAGGATGGTTTGTACTACCTACATGGTACTGTTTCTAGAGCTGAAGCAGACATTGGGAAGGTTGAGCCGAATATGACATACTTGTGTTACTCAGGACTTGAACACATAAGCCTAGCTAACATGAATGTGTTAGTCAAGTTAGTTTATTTGCAGATTAAGGAAGTTAAAGGTTTGAAATTTTGTGAGAGTTGTGCACTAGGAAAAGCTCACAAGCGGAGTTTTCAAAAGGCTAAGCACATCACAAAAGGCATCCTGGATTATGTGCATTCAGATCTTTGGGGATCTCCTTCAACTCCCGAGAGCCTTGGAGGCTACAAATATTTTGTGAGTTTTATAGACGACTTCTCCAAGAAGGTTTGGGTTTATTTTCTTAAATCTAAGGATGAATCATTTGATAAGTTCAGAGAATGGAAGCTCAAAGTTGTTAATCAAACCGGAAAGAAACTTAAGTGTTTAAGAACTGACAATGGCCTAGAGTTTAGGAACTTCCAGTTTGATCAGTTGTGCAATGAGTCAGGAATTAAAAGACATCGGACTTGCACCTACACACCACAACAGAATGGCGTTTCTGAGAGAATGAATTGGACTATCATGGATAAGGTGAGAAGCATGCTGACAGAAACTGGGTTAGGACCAGAGTTTTGGGCATAGGCCACATCTTCAGCAGCGTACTTGATCAACAGAACGCCTGGATCAAGTATAGATTTTAAGATGCCATAATAGAGGTGGTCAGGAGGAAAATTTGATTTATCTCATCTAAGAAAGTTTGGTTGTTCTGCCTACGTGCATCGAGTTCAAGAAAAAGCCCGCCCTAGAGCAGTGAAAGGTGTTTTTGTGGGTTATCCATTTGGGGTTAGAGGCTATAGAGTGTGGACTCAAGATGGGAGGAAGTGTAATACAAGTCGAAATATTGTGTTTCATGAGCAGGAGGTGTTCAAAGATACTTTGGCTGTTTCAATTTCTAGCAGCAAGACTAAGGATTTAATCAGATCAGACAAAAGAAAAGGGAGACATGTGAGCTTCCGTGATGTTTTGATTCAGGGTCTTTCACCAGTAACCTCTGAAAGAGCAGAAACGTCTGTTTCAGGTGGAGTAATCACATAAGGTTTTGATGAGGATAGTTCTCAGGTTTACAGTTCTTCAGAAGAAGAGTCAGATTACTCAGATTCAGAACCGGGGGGGGGGGGGGGGGGGGGGNACGTCAGACCACCATCAAGATTTAATGATGCAAATCTGGTTGCTTATCCTTTGAATTCTGCAGAGGAACTAGAGATTGAGGAACCTAAGTCCTATGCTGATGCAATGAGAACTAAAGAAAGGAAGTTCTGGGACGCTGCTGCTAAGGAGGAAATGGTATCTCTTGAAAAGAACAGAATATGGGATTTAATTGAGAGGCCTAAAGATCAGAAGCTGGTGGGTTGTCGTTGGATCTTCAAGCTAAAACCTGGTATTCCAGGGGTTGAAGACAAAAGATTTAAAGTACGAGTAGTAGCTAAGGGTTATTCCCAGAAAGAAGGCGGTGACTACGACGAAATCTTTTCACCAGTGGTGAAGCATGTGTCTATCCGTCTTATCTTATTTTTGGTGGTGAATTCCGACTATGAGCTACAACAGATGGATATTAAGACATCATTCTTACATGGGGATCTAGATGAGAGAATTCTCATGGAACAGACTGAAGGTTTTGTGAAGAAAGGGGATGAGAATAAAGTTTATCTATTGAGGAAATCCTATATGGTCTTAAGCAATCATCTAGACAATGGAACCTGAAGTTTGATGGTTTCATGATGAAGCAAAAGTTTATCAGAAATGAACACGACTCATGTGTGTACATGAAAGACGTGAACTCTAGCAAAGCTATCTACTTGTTATTGTATGTTGACGACATGCTTATTGCTTCAGGGAAGCCGGTCAGATATTAAGGCTCTAAAATGCAGTTTAAGCTCAGAGTTTGAGATGAAAGACTTAGAAAGGGCATCTAGAATTCTCAGCATGGATATCACTCTAGACAGAAAGGAAGGAGTTTTAAGGCTGTCACAAGCCAAGTACTTAGAAAAGGTACTAAAGACCTTTGGAGTCTTCAACCCAGATCAGTTGTTACACCTACGGCTTCTCACTTCAAGCTAAAGAGCTTACATCCTAAGTAAATAGATAAGGAGTATGAGCATATGAAAGATGTGCCATACGCGAGTGCTGTGGGAAGTTTGATATACGCTATGGTTGGGTCAAGGCCAGTTTTGGGTTTTGCAGTTGGATTGATAAGTCGTTCATGTCTCATCCTAGTAGAGCACACTGGAAGCTGTTAAATGTGTTCTAAGGTACGTGGCAGGGGCTTATGAGAAGTGTTTGACATTTAAGAAGTCCACAGATTTCAGGGTTGAATGGTTCTCAGACTCGGACTATTCTACGGACCTAGACAAGAGAAGATCAGTTTCTGGAATTGTGTTTCAAGTTGGGGGTAACACTGTTTCTTGAAAATCAGGGTTACAGTCAGCGGTGGCTTTATCCACCACCAAAGCAGAGTTCATGGCTTTAACATTGGCAGTAAAAGAAGCTATCTGGCTAAGGAACTTTGTTACTGAACTAGGCTACAAGCAAAACAGTGTAAGGATACACTGCGATTCACAAAGTGTGATTGCCCTGTCTAAAAATGCAGTACATCATGAGAGAACTAAGCATATGGATACACAGTTAAATTTCATCAGGGATATAGTATCTAAGCAAATTGTCAACCTAGTGAAGATGCATACATCTAAGAATCCGGTAGACTTTCTAACTAAGTGTGTACTTGGCACGAAGTTTGAACTCTGATGTGGGATTCTTAATGTCTGCTGATGTTTTTTCAGTGGCTCCGGGTAACTCCTTGAAGCTTCTCAAGCATACAGAAACAAAGAAGAAATGTGTTAGTTTCTGATAAGTCTGAAGCGAGTAAAGAAGTAATTCAATATGGGTGCTCACAAGGTTCAGACAAAGAGAGAGAGAGAGAGAGAGAGTTACCCATAGGGAGCAGGAGAGATTGACGGTGATCTCGGGTTTTGAAGCTTCAGGAGGAGGAGTCAGCAAACAATTAAGTTCTTTGAAAGATAATTTTCCAGGTGGAGTATCTGAGGAGCCTGAAAGAAGACTTTGCAAGTTTGAGAGAATTTTAGCGATGTATGTATGTCTCAAGACGGATCTGCAATCTCAGAAACAGGGAACACATGAGAATTATTGTTAGTGAGAGGTTAAGGAAAATAAAAGGAGAACGATTGCATGTACACAAAGGTGTAGATCAAAGAACGGTTGTTACCTGAAGAGGTTCTGCAGTGGAAGCGTGTAAAAGCAAGTAGCTTTTGGTGTTAAGAAGATCAGAGGATGTACATGCAAGGAGACGAAGAGATTTGAAATCAGTTTCGAGAGGTGATCGAAGCTAACGACTGATGAGGAAGGTCTAAAGAGCTTACCAGGGTCAAGGAGAAGTTGACTAGTGATCAGGATCAGAGGCAATGATAAGTTTTGCAGAGTTCTCTGGCAAAGTCTCTTAGAGAGAAGTGAGAGCTAAACGGCAGAGAGAGAGAGACACACAGAGAGAGAGAGAGAGAGAGAGAGAGAGAGAGAGAGAGAGAGAGAGACCTAAGGGTTTTCTCGAAGTGTCTGAAGTTGTGGGCTTTGTCTTCAGGGTTTCGTGACTTCTCTTCTTGGGCATGGGTATTGGGCCTAATATCGTGAGCTGAGAAAGCAGTCCAGAAGTGAAATGGGCCGCGTGATGGCTTAAGCTCGATGATTAGCTGCTGAGTCAGCTTGATCGATATAACGGCCTAACGATCTTTGTCTTCTTCTTCAATGGATTCACCAAAAACAGAGAGGTGGGAGAAATGGGATTTACATAGAGAGAGATTCAGAAGATAAAGAGTTTTACCTTGTGCGAGTGATCAGAGACTGGAGTAGGTGTATCTCCAGTGACGTTGCATATAAAGATTCGATTACCAGTGCTGTATTTCGAAGGTAATATCATCTCATTATCTCCGATCATTTTCTCCGATTGTGAAGATCAAGCTTGTGTAAAAGTTACCGGAACTTGTTACTGAATCTAGTGAATCACTTGAGGGTGATGTTCCTTCCCCGGACAGTAGGAAACAAAGTTCGGGTGAACAAACTTGTGTGTGTTTTTGTTTCTTGCTTCCGATCTCGAAAACCTGCAAAACAACAGATCAAAACAATAAGAATATAATCAACAAACAAGTAGGCAACTAAGTAAACAATCAACACATGGTTAACAAATTTATGTGTCTATGTTTTATCTTATTTTTCATGTTGAAACACAAATAAACGAGTGAGAAAGGTTGAGAGTGACAAGCTCGAAAATCTTCCTACTTAAACTTGTTATTCCGTGAATGATAGATTTAGAGAGCTGCTTTGCAACAAGTGGTATTCCGCAGAACTTGTTGTGTAATAACAAAAACAAAAACAAAATTCATCAAACCAAATTTAGCTTTTATCTTATTTTACAAATTTTACCTAAAACAACAAAAAATCATTTAAATTATACATGTCATAATATGATGGAAATCATGTTATTTTTCTGTGTCATTTTTTCTTCTTAAAAATGATTGTAGCAATGACACATAAACAAAAAAATTAAGAAATCACTTCACACATAGTATTTAAGGGATTTGCTTTTCAACTTTAATCTATTGTATTTTGTTTATAGATAAGTTCAATGTGTAAAGAAAATTTATAAATGCGGAAATAAAATAAATTAGTGAGACTTGACAGATTATAATACATAAACTGGGATCGGAGTACCTTAATCTGGTCATCAATCGCACTTGGTTGAACGTGCAAACGCGTTTTAGAGGAAAACCCGGGACACCGAAATTCCGTTCATACACGCGAATAGACTTTAGAACGTGCATGGACCAACCAGCCCACTCGTTATCCATAACATATCTCACAGATCACAAGTTACAAAAAAAAATAATATATATATATATATATATATATCATAGATTACAGTTGTATTTATAATGGCAGGTCACATTATATTTTATTTGTTATCACCATGGGAGCATAATCTCAAGAATTTGCGCTCCAATAACATTCGTTGTACATGATTTCTTACGTGTGACATAATACATAAACGCCCCAATTAATTTAATTAAATGTTTTTTCAAGAATTTGTTTATTACTCCCTCCATTTCGATTCAATTGTCGTTGTAGGGAAAAATTTTCGTTTCAAAATAAGTGTCGTTTGAAAATTTCAATGCAAAATTTATTTAAACAATTCTCCATTTTATTTTTTTATTGGTTGAAATATGATTAGATGTATAGGTAATTGTGTTTTTATTTTGGAAATATACAAAATCATATGTTTTCTTAATATGTGTGGATAAACCTAGAACGACAATTAAACTGAAACGGGGGGAGTAATTACTTAAATATAATGGTAAAAGCAGGGTTGGATCTGATCACAGTTCAGTTAAACACTAGCATTAGTTTCCAATTTTTTGAAAATTTTATATGTAAATGCTGACCTGAAAATTATGAAAAATTATTTTTCATTAAATATTAAATATATGTTTATGACTCTCAGAATTTCATATCTGGCTATAGGTAAAAGTAACATCCACATGGCCTGAACATACAATAAAAACACTAGAGAGAACAATTAACATCATCCTCTGATTCCTCTCTCAAAATACCATAACAGGTTACATCATCACCTTTCTTGTTTTACAAGGAAGGAGGAAAACTCCTAACTTAGAAATAAATTTGCGTTGTACATCATTTTTACTTAATTGTGATGTAACCCGCGCACATTAATTTAAATCATTACTCGGATAATTTCCAAGGATTTGATTTATTATTTACTCAAAAGACAAAAATGTAGTAAGAGTAACAACATAGCCACATATGATTAAAAAACACTAAAAACTCACTAGAGAAAATAAATAACATGCATCAACCTCTATTAAAATACCCTAAGTACGGTACAATATCACATTAATTTGTTGTTTTACAAAAAACAAGAAGACTACTAACTTAGAAATCATTTGAAGAAAGTGGTTCATACTTCTAACTACTAATAAAGATAGTGTCGTAAGCAATAGGAAATAGTTCTTAAAAACGTTATGTTTTCACCAATGAAAGCTCCAAATGTAACCGCATGATTAACATGACCGCATGAAATGTTTGCTCCTACAGAAACTGCCACGAACAATGCAAGCACATGAGACAAAGATGCATCCACTAGACCTGAAGGTGTTGCCGGTCCATCTCGAGTTAGCTTTCCATAAGCCATATACCAAAGCCTTGACCAGCGAAAACGAATATAACCATCGTGAGCTAGCTTATCCTGGCGTTCCAAACGCATTTCTCTTGATAACCACTGTCACAAAAATAAATTATTTTTCAAAGTTCATATAGTTAGAGCGAGAGTGCCACGTGTCTGCTGGAGACTCGTTCAGACACTGAGATTAGTGTTTTACGGTGGGGCCCATGATTAGAGAGATTGAACGGTGAATTACTAATCTCGAATAGTTAATAACTTTAATTACAATTCATTTAGAATTTAACCCGTTTGTCTATAAATAACGTCATGGCTCGCCCTTGAAGACCACGCGCTTTACTGTTCTTTCTTCTTACCTTCCGCAAGATTGTTCTGTTCTTGAAACGATTCCAAGGTTTGACTTTTATTTTGCATCTTAGATCTCAAACTTTTCTTGGTTCTTTTAGATCTTTAATGCTTTAGGTTGAAGATGGTTGATGGATAGCGATACGTGATAGGGCTTTGTTGATTAATCGTAGTAGAATCTTGATTTTGATGTTAAAGTTTTGAGTCGTATACGATCATCACTAGTTAAGGATCATGACCTAATTAATTTACACGTGAACTCAAAGAACTCGAGTCACAGAATCTAAACATGAATTGCTATGTTATTAGATGAGTGAAAAGGTCAAAGAGAATCAGTCTGGGAAGCTTCAGAAGCAAACTCCACGTTTAAACGAGAGGATCCTCTCATCTTTATCTAAGAGATCGGTTGCTGCTCATCCATGGCATGATCTTGAAATCGGTAATAACTCACTAATTACTTGATTAAGAAAAATATATATTGTGTTTTGAGAATGTGTGTCTTTTTAACTATAAAATTATTTTTGGGAAAAATGATAATTGTCTGCAGGACCTGGAGCGCCAGTGATTTTCAATGTGGTAAGTCTTTTGATGATGTGATAATCCATTGATGGTAAGATCACAAAAGATAATCTGATGAATCCATTTATGGTTTTTGAGTAAAATCAGGTTGTTGAGATCTCAAAGGGTAGCAAGGTCAAATATGAACTTGATAAAAAGACAGGACTGATCAAGGTAAAAAAAAAAAAGAAGACAAAACCTGGATTAAAATGGAGATAATGAATTTACGAGGAAATGAAAACTATATATTAATAATTTGATTTGTCCTCTCAGGTTGATCGGATCCTTTATTCATCGGTTGTGTATCCTCATAACTACGGTTTTATTCCCCGCACATTATGCGAAGACAATGACCCGTTGGATGTGCTAGTCATCATGCAGGTTTTAAGTCCTATCTTCACCATAAACACACACACAAAAATAAATAAACCATATGGATCATCATTATAATTCTTAATGAGATTGATTGATTCTGTGCATGCATGCAGGAGCCTGTGCTTCCAGGTTGTTTTCTGCGCGCCCGAGCTATTGGATTAATGCCCATGATTGATCAGGTAAAACATCCATATCTCTGTTTTATAAACAAATTAGGATCCTTTTGGTTATAAGTTTTGTAGGCAATCTGAGTAACTCTTTGAGTATTGTAAAAAAAAAAGGGAGAAAAAGATGACAAGATCATTGCGGTATGTGTTGATGATCCTGAGTATAAGCATTACACTGACATCAAAGAACTTCCTCCTCATCGTCTCACTGAAATCAGGCGATTCTTTGAAGATTGTATCCTTAATATATATTTCATTATATTCGTTCTTTAATTTCTTCTCTTTACAAAATAAACCATTGCTTTTGCTATTATCTTTAACCAAAAATCTCACAGACAAGAAGAATGAGAACAAGGAAGTTGCTGTAAATGATTTTCTACCGAATGGTCCTGCTGTTGAAGCCATTCAGTACTCAATGTAACGTTTCTTGTTATTTCCTTCAATGTTTTCTTATTTTATATATTATCCTTTTGAAAATTATATATGTTTTGACAAATTTTGTTCATGAAATCATCTAGGGACCTTTACGCTGAGTACATTCTTCACACACTGAGAAGATAAGAGAAGGACCATTCCTGCCAAAAAAAACAAGAATTTGTCTGATATTTGAATTTTGAATAAAGCACATGTTCATGAAACTGTTCTGATTTTTTTTTGTCTTCAAAGCTTCTTTGTTGTTGTTTTCTTCTGGGGATCTTTTGTCTGAAGATTAATCCCTATTCAGTTTTTTTTTCTTCTTATTTGTATTGAATCTTTTTTTATCTTTTTAAAGTTTCGATTTCGTTCCAACGAAACCAGATCATTTTTTTATTTATAAAGATGAATGTGTCGCGATCACTTTAGTATAGTCCCGATTCCATTTCGTTTCTTCTTAAATCAAATCCCAAAATTCTCTGTCCATTAGGTGAGGTGTTGACAGTCCTGCCATCCTCTCTCACTGTTTCCACTATGTTGTCCTGTGAGTCTGAAGTCAAAGATTTTGCCCAGTAAGTGTTCAGAGCAGTGGAGATAGTTGGTTGGTTCTCCAGCCTTAAGTAGGATCTTTGATCTGTTGGATCTTTAGATAGATCTGCTAATGCTTGTTTCATACGAAACTCTCTGATCCGCCTCTCTTCTGGATCAACGCATTTCATGTATAGCTGCATTTGTTCAAAAACCTCATGAGTTACTATATTAGGCTGTGGGTGAAATCCTGGAGGAAACGATGGAGCTAGCAATGCATAATAGTTTCCACCAGATTGTTTCTGAACTCTTTCATACTCAATATCCACTATGGCTGTGAGGCGTTTCGGAAGGTTCACTATTTTTTAGCTTCTCACAATCACAAATCACAAGGACTCTGACCTACTCCAATAAGTGTGGCTTCTATGGATCATACTCTATAGTCTTCACATAGCCAATTACTCCAACAACCGCATCCATAGTCTTGAGTGTGAAGTAATTAACCGGGATCTTATGGATCCGAATCCATATTGGAGCTGTTTGCAGGAAATTTGCCGGTGGGAATTCTTTGACATCTCTCCATAACCATTCCCCAGTCATCAAAATTCCAGAACCCATGTTACATTACTGTCTGGAGATCAGTTTCCAGTTCAAAGACAAACTGAATACTTTCTTTAGTCAAGGCGATCCCCTTAACTCTCTCGTAAATCTTCCAGATCTTTGGCATAGTTTTCAGCATCCGACCCATGTTTTGACAATCTGGATCTGGTAGACGACCAATCAGGCTTTTAGCGCTTCTAACCACCATACTATAATCTTTGTCTGCTGGGAGATTCACCGGTACATCCTTCTCTAAAGACATTTTTCATGACCTGTGACAGGTTAAAGTCCATGAGAAGTAAGAACAAAAGCTTTTTCCGAGACCAGTCGTGATTTTCTTCTGCGAAATTCAACGAATTTGCCTTCCTGGATAAAAAAAATACATAAATTCACCAAAATAATGACAAAGATTTCTCAAAACCAAAAATCTAAAATAATAAAACTCAGACCAACTCATATTGATTAATAACTGAACGATTCATAAATAACTAAATTCATAAGTAACCCAAATCAGACATGTTAATAAGTTTGTCAAAAAAATGAACCCAAGCTTCCTAAGAACGGATCAAAATCTAGTGATTACTTAAGCATTAAATAATAAATTATCGCATAAGCATATATGTATAAAACCCTGACCGTTCCTTCCCATGGGTCTCTACATCTGCACATTCTTGGTCTATGTATTTCACCACCCAATTAAAGGTTAATGCGTTAATTTTTTGGAAACTTGTGACTTTATAACCATTATATGATTTTTTGTGTTTTGACCTCATTCATATGATATTGTGAATCACTTTTTGATAAGTCATTTATTGAAAAAAATCAAAAATTAAATGTGTTTGAACTGGAGTAATGCAAGAATTGGTAACCCATCAGAAAGTATCCATGATTTCGTGTGAATGAGATTAAAACAAAAGAAAAGATCATCTCGTGATTGCAAAATCTGTATAAAAAAATTCAAGCCTCTGGAAAATTAAAGCATGCTTTCATCTGGGTGGGGCCCACTAGCAGTGATATTAGAGCCGGACTCAGATGAGTGTATAATCATTCTTTGTGTGGACTCGCACTAATATGGATGACGATCTTGAGTCGCAACAAGGACATTGCATTATGTGAGAGGGGTGATTGTAATATTCTGGTTTATGGTATGTAGTAGTGTAAGTGCTGAAAAATAAATAAATATAAAGCATAGTTGTATAACGTGTAAATAAATAATAAAAAAAAAAAAGCTAAACTGAAAACAAATAAATATTTACCTATAATATACTTATTCTAAGCATTCATGGAATTACTAGAAAGGAAATCTTCATTATAAATATATCAATTAAATTTTTCTACTCTTTAATATTCAAACTTTTCTATATAGTTTAATACTTCAACTAATCATTTTTGTTCATTTTAATATACTAACTTTTAAAATTGTATTCAAGATGTGATCACCCACTCACACTCACCTTAAGTAAACCCTAAACCCTAAAAATTAAACTTTTAATTCCTAAGTTGTAAACCATAAACCTAAGGGATTTAAGGGTTTAGAATTTAAGATTTAGAATTTTGGTATAGGATTTAGAGTCTAGGGTTTAGTATTTAGGATTTGCTGAGTGCGTTAACAACGACAAAAAAAAAATAATAATAATTTCGGCAATTAATACTATTTTATTAATTTTTTTCATAAATAGAATACGACTTGACAAACTTTTATTGGTTATTATTTTAGTGGTATACGCATAGTGAACCGAAGAAAAACTCAATTAAAGTTGAGATGGAATATTTTATGGAATTTTCCTTATTAACAACTTACATAAATTCATGGGTAATTCTCTTAAATAGCTTTTTTAAGTTTTTGTCACAAAAATAGCCCTAGAAAAATAAAATGACCAAAATCACATTTTTTTTTTTTTTGAAATTTTCAATTTTTTTTTTTTTTTGAAATTTGAAACCCTATCTCCAAACCCACCCCTTAACTCTAAACCCTAAAGTCTAAATTAGTTAACCCTAGGGGTATAAATACATATAAATAAAAAATTTAGCTTCTAAAAAAATTATTTTGGTCATTTTCTTCCTTATAAACCATTTTTGTGAAGAACAAACTAAAATGAGTTATCTAAGGGAATTTCTCTAAATTCATACGTGCATTGATTTTTACTTATATTTCCTAACGTCAAAATGCTATGTAGTTATTTGATGTTGATGTGTTGTAAAACTTCGGAGTTCAGAACACAAAACATGGACACCTATAGAAACGCAGACCTACTTTCTAGTTGAGTTTTGTAAAAACCATAATCAGTTACATGTTATATTTTCTTATATAATGACTAGTGATCTCGGCTCTAAATTTTTCTTCTCAATATATGTTAAACTTTTCATGTAGATGCTTCACCACTCTGTGTTTTCTCTGACAAACTGTTTCTAGTTAGCCATAATTGTAGCCTTAACTTGCTTTTTGTTTCAGGTGTGATGAGAAAGTTTCGAAGATTCCTTGTGCAAAAGAGTCGTGGTGACTCGTGGTGAAAGCATTACAAAGTCGCTTGATCTTGATGAGAAAGCTTCTAAATTTTTGATTGGTAGGTTAACTACAACTGAATCTTTAAAGGGAATTATTGTATTCTTGGGTTTCAATGTAAAAGATTAACTTTTTTTGTTTACAGGCTCGTGACCAAGATCAATAATTCCATTGGCCAAGACCCCAAATCAAAACACATTAGTGGAGTTCTGCATATTTATGGATTCGAGAGTTTCAAGACAAATATGTGCTTAACCGGTATACTTTTGTTTTCTGCTGATATGTCAAGTCTCTTAAACTGATAACTGAATTCTTACATTAATTTTCTTTAAATATTGGACTGACGTTCTTTTTTTTCTTTTTTTTTGGTAACACAAACTTTCATTAACCTAACCATTCAGATTACAATAATTGCTAATCATAGTAGCATTGCAAGCATAAAAACCAAAATCATACAAAATACTAGTAGAGAAACCTCTAAGATAGAAAGACAGCGAATTCATAGCAAAGCTTGAATGCGTCAAAATAAAATTCACGGCAAAGCCGAAAAGTTGAACAATAGTCACATTTGATCGTGACGTTGGTACTCAATCCGCACCCCGGATTATCATCAAGACGAAATCCGTTGTATCTTCTGGCCCCAAACGGACCGCTACACAAGATAACAAGACGGTTATAGATATGGATAGACTCCCTTGCTCTTGGGCTGAAGAGGAAACACTTCTCATGGAGAAGGCAAATAATGGTGGTGGTGATGAAGGAATTGGTGATGATGAAGATGGATCCGGTGAACCCACCGGTAAAAAATTCTCTAGATGTTTCTTCAGAAGAAAGAGATATAACATTGAAAACACATCAGTTTCGGTAAAAACCCCGATGAATCCATCGAAAATTTTTAGCAAGCCAGTCAAAAAGATCCAGCTCCCCCACAAATTGGGCTGTGAAACACATGGACTTAGATTGAGATGAAACTTTTGGAAACCCAATGGGCTAGTTGGGCCCATAACGAAAACGAAAGCCGATGGAATCCCATCGTAGTCTCGGCTCTGTTCCCTTCCCGTCGACGTGCAATCAGGACGCCCGAGCAGCGACGAGTCGAGGGGGCTGACGAAAGTGTTGATAGGAGGGTTAACGGGGTTCTCCGGTCTTCTGGATCTACGGTAACAAACGCCAAAGGGGTTAGTCGGAAGGTCACGAGATCTGCGAGCGGATATGGGTGAAGATATGATCCGGGAAGCATGGATCTGCGAGCTAGAAGCGAGGCGACCTTGATGGTTGAAAGTTTCACGGCCAGACAACCGGAGTAGCTATAGCGGAATGGTGAAGAGCGGTGGTAGCTGTCGACTGGGGCGGAGGAGAAAAGGGGAGCCCCCCATAGAGACCTGGTTCCGGAGTCCCAGAAACCAAAGAGAAAGCACAAGGAGGTGTTAACAACCACGACAAAGGAAGATCGCCGGCGCAATCCTCCGCCGTGCGCAACACCCGCCCCGAAGAAACAAAGGACGAGAGGAAAGGCGAAGAAGACAAAGAGCGAGGGAGGTGAGGAGGAGACGTCGGTGTAGAGGGCCCGACGCCGGTGGCCAAGGGCACCACCGGCGTCGAGGAAAAGGGTTGGCGGCGCTGTCTTGATAATCGTGCCTAGGAGCTTTCTTAGGGCGAACTAAACCTGAAACGTTATTGGACTGATGTTCTTATATTTCAGTTGCTTCGCTAAAAGCTTTCTTGTGATTTAGAACAATATGATTATTTTGGTTATTGGCCAAGGAAATTCCTTGCAGTTCTATGGTTTGGCTGTTTGATTTCTTATTAATAAAGTTCTCGTTTTCACAGCCAATTTGCAGTTTGAACAATTTTTTATAAATTTGACAAACAAGAAGCTACAACAACAATTCAAAAAGAAAATATAATACAAAGGAATTTCAAATAAAAACATAAATAATAATTTATTATTATAATATTTTAAAATGTCTATTAATAAATAATTATAAAGTAATTTTGTCCACATGCACGGGCAAAACACCTAATTTTCTATAAATTTGACAAACGAGAAGCTACAGCAACATTTCAACCAGGTTGAACGTTGTTACTAGATTGTTCTGTTTTCTGGCTGATCCATTTTCATGCATAATTTCCTCTTCTTACAGCATCTATTCAAGATGGAGCTAGAAGAAGAGTATACTAAAACAGAGGTTGAAAAGGTTAGCAGTCACATAGTGTGCAATGTTAAATCTTAGTGTTAGCATACCACTAGAATTTAGTATCTGATATACTGTTTTCAACACAGAAACCTGGTGGTATCATTGCCCTAATGTTATGGTTCTTTTTTGGTCATTTTCAAGGAATGTCGTGAAGCTTGTGGAGGGCAAGGTTTGAAAACAGAGAATGGAGTTGGTCATTTAAAAGGTGATACAGGCTGGGATGCTAGAGTGTGCCGAGGTATAGGCCGAGGTTCGCCCTGGTCGACTGGATCGGACCAGACAGGCTGATCGGCTGATTCCGGGACGGGCAGGCCGATAGGTATGGTCGGGCCGATTGGTACAAGTTAAATTAAAAGAGATAGAGATGAAGGTGGGATCGTATTGCTGGACGGCTGTCTCTCTCAATAGATCAGTGGATGGACGATGAAATGAAGATGGGATTGAGCCTGCTGGATGTGTATCTCTCTCAGACTGAATCGGTGGATGGAAGGGAATGAAGAATCGCCACAAGCTTGGTGAAAGAAGCTTGATAAGATTCAAGGTTGCTCCTGGTCGATTCACACAACTAGAAGACTTAGGTTTCTTTGCTTTAGGACAAACTGACTCATATATTGATAATAGGTTGAAAAATACACGGCTGCTCATATGGGGATTAAATACCCGCAGCTATTGCTCTTCTAGGGGACTTGAAGCAAAAGCAAAGAAATAAATGCAAAACTTGTTCGACAAGGCCAAACAATGGGCCGACTCAACTTGGACTCTAAAAAGGCTAACAATTGCCTTACTTATTGGACTCAATCGAAAATTAAAAGGAGAAGGACCTAATGTTTGCCACTGAAATAAAACAAAAACAATAAACCGGTTAGAAATCATAATTGAGTTCTTACCTTGATTTGAACCGGGGGATCAAATCTTAGAACCGGCAGAATTGGGGCATGGGGCTGAACCGAGATGACTCAAGGACAAGACTAGGCCGGCTTGGTTCTGGATAAGGGATTGGAACTGAATGGAGCCGGGTGGCTCATGAGTCTCAAGTGGTTGGTCCGGGTCTTGGATGCTCAGCTGGACCATCTCTTGGATCAGTAGTTGTTCCTAGTTGTTTTGGCCTTCTCGATCCATCAAGTGTTGGACAGCTTTGTTAAGTTCCTCTCGGATGACCCTTGTACCTGACCGGGTGGTCGGGCCTTTGCGGATGATGGGAACCTCGACTTGGATGGCCGCATCATTCCCTCCCCCTTGAAAAGGTTCTGACCTCAGAACAGCATCATTTGCATGGAAGAGAGACAAATCAGTTACATTGAACGTAGGAGAAATTTTTAGCTCACCTGGAAGGTCAAGTTTGTAGGCGTTGTTATTGATCATTTCTAGGACTTGGAATGGTCCAGTCCCTCGTGGTGATAACTTGGACTTCCTAGCATCTGTAAATCTCTCCGGCCTCATGTGTACCCACACCAAGTCGCCTAGATTGAAGATGACCTCCTTTCTTTTGAGATCGACCCGGGCCTTAGTCTTGGCCGCCTTCTCTTCTATCCTCTCCTTGACTTGTTGGTGGAGTTTCTTCACAAAGTCTGCCTTGGTGGAGCCTTCCTGGCTGATGTATATAGCTGGAGGCAAATCAATAAAGTCCATAGGAGTTTCTGGATTGAATCCATACACAACCTCAAAAGGGGACAGGTTAGTAACCGAGTGCTTAGCATGATTATAAGCAAATTCAATGAATGGTAAACATGTTAACCAGTTCCTTAAGTTCTTACCGACCGTAGCTCTCAATAACTGAGAGAGTGTACGGTTTACTACCTCTGTTTGGCCATCAGTTTGGGGGTGGCAAGTGGTTGAGAACAGCAGCTTAGTTCCAAGTTTGCCCCATAGTGTCTTCCAGAAATGGCTTAAGAATTTGGTGTCTCGGTCAGACACAATGGTCCTGGGTATCCCATGTAGGCGCACCACTTCTTTGAAAAACAGGTCGGCTGTTTGGGTAGCATCATTGATTTATCACAAGCAATGAAGTGAGCCATCTTTGAAAACCTGTCCACAACTACAAAAATAGAGTCCTTGTGGTTTATCTTGGGCAAGCCCAGCACAAAGTCCATGGAAATGTCTACCCAAGGGTGGTTAGGAATTGGCAAAGGCATGTATAAACCAAAAGGATGGGACCTGGATTTTGACTTGAGACAAACGATGCATTTGTTGCATAGGTTTTCAACATCCTTCTTCATGTTCGGCCAAAAGAAGTGCTCGGTTAGCACACTCAAGGTCTTGTCTCGACCAAAATGACCCATGAGTCCACCACCGTGAGCCTCCCTGGTCAGTAGGTCTCGCATGGATCCCCGGGGAATACACAGCTTCTTGTCTTTGAACAGGAATCCATCGTGCTGGTAATAGGAACCATGAGCTCCCTGTATAGTATTCCTGAAAGCATCTTGAAAATCAAGGTCAGTAGAGTAAGAATCCTTAATTAACTCGAAACCCATGATTTTTGCCTCCATGGTTGCAATGAGGGCATGGCGCCTAGAGAGAGCATCGGCCACTATGTTCTCCTTGCCCTTCTTGTATTTGATAACATAGGGAAAAGTCTCCACAAACTCCAGCCATCTGGCGTGCCTCTTCTTCAGGGTGGTTTGCCCCCTTAGGTGCTTAAGAGTTTCATGATCTGTATGAATAACAAACTCTTTAGATAACAAATAATGTTGCCAAGTTTCAAGAGACCTCACAAGAGCATAGAGCTCCTTGTCATAGGTGGGGTAGTTGAGGGCAGCTCCACTCAATTTCTCACTAAAGAAGGCTACTGGTCGGCCCCCTTGTGTGAGCACAGCTCCTATCCCTGTTCCTGATGCATCACATTCAATCTCAAAGGTTTTATCAAAATTAGGCAGGGTAAGAACAGGCGCGTGGGTCAGGCTGTGTTTGAGCCTGTTGAACGACTCCTCCTGGGCTGGCCCCCATGTGAAGGATACATTCTTCTTGATCACCGAGGTCATTGGGGCAGCAATGGTGCTGAAGTCCTTGACAAATCGCCTATAGAAGCTGGCCAACCCATGGAAACTCCGGACATGCCCAATGGTGGTGGGCGTGGGCCACTCCTGAATTGCCTTGACCTTCTCTTCATCAACCTTGAGGCCCTGTGAACTTACAACAAAGCCTAAAAACACCAGTTGATCAGTACAGAAGATGCATTTCTTAATGTTAGCATAAAGGCCTTCTTGCCTAAGTGTTTTCAAAACCTGTTCCAAATGCTCAACATGGTCGGTTAGGTTGTGGCTATAGATTAATATATCATCAAAATAGACAACCACAAATTTACTGATATATGGCCTTAGAACCTGGTTCATAAGCCTCATGAAAGTACTAGGAGCATTGGTAAGGCCGAATGGCATGACCAGCCACTCGTACAAGCCTTGCTTGGTCTTGAAAGCAGTCTTCCACTCATCTCCTTCTTTCATTCTAACTTGGTGATATCCACTCCTGAGATCAATCTTAGAAAACACAGTAGAACCACTCAACTCATCCAACATATCATCTAACCTGGGTATAGGGTACCTATACTTGATGGTTATGTTGTTGATGGCACGGCAGTCCACACACATGCGCCAAGTTCCATCTTTCTTGGGAACCAATAAGACAGGGACGGCACATGGGCTGAGGCTCTCCCTGATGTAGCCTTTGTCCATGAGGTCTCGGACCTGCCTCTCCAATTCCTTGGTTTCTTCAGGGTTCACCCTATAGGCGGCCCGGTTTGGCAATGGGACACCCGGGACCAGGTCGATCTGGTGTTCAATTCCCCGGATGGGTGGTAGGCCGGCTGGAATTTCCTCCGGGAACACATCATGGTACTTGTCCACGAGTTCTTTGACTTGGGCTGGAAGTTCCGGAACCTCAAATCCTGCAAAACAACCTTCCTTGAAGACCATTAGTAGCACCTGTGTCTCAAGTTGTAGGGATTTAATCACTCGGCCAGAATTGATATAAAGGTTAGTCTTACTTACCTTGTTGGTCTGGTCCATGGCCTTTTGCATGTCGTGTACCTCCTGAGGGCTGAGGGGAGACAAGTTGTGCTTCTTGTTGTTATGGTTGAAACTGTAGATGTTGGTCCGCCCATGGTGGATGGTCTCTTTATCGAATTGCCAAGGCTTTCCTAAGAGTAAATGGCCGGCTTGCATTGGCACAACATCACACTTGACTTGGTCTTGGTACTTGCCAATGCTGAAGGACACAACAACTTGTTCGGCTATCTTGAGCTCAGTCTCATCATTGAGCCATTTGAGTCGGTATGGACGAGGGTGGGGTGTTTTGATCAAGCCAAGCTTGTCAACAAAGTACTTGCTAGCCACGTTAGTACAAGAACCACCATCAATAATTAAACTACATACCTTGTGCTCAATGCTGCATCTGGTATGGAAGATGTTTTCCCTTTGGACAGTCTCGGGGTCAAAGAGGGCACTGAGGGCTCTCCTGGTCACTAACAACTCTCCTGCCTCAGGGTAATCAGTCACTTCCTCATCGAATACTGCTTCCTCCATCTCGGCCTCATCTTGTGACTCATATTCACCATCGGCCTTAAGGATCATTACTCGCTTGTTTGGACAGTCCCGTGCGTAATGTCCCTTACCCTGACACTTAAAACAGGTGATGTCACGAGTCCTTGGATTTGGGTTAGAAGACTTACCTTGGTCCGGCTGGTTAGTCTTGGCTGAGTCGGCTGAGCTCTTCTTGAACCGGCTCTCAACCTCAAGGGCCTTTCCCTTATCTTGATTCCTTGAAGAGGACTGGTTCCAGGCTGGTTTTCTCCGGTTGGTGGCCACATTCTTCCTCTTAATGTGTTGCTCGGCCTGAATGGCAAAGTGCAACAAATCCTCAAAGGTCTCATAGGGCTGTCTCTCCACCTTGCGGGCAATCCGGTCTTGCAACCCATCCAGGAACTGAGCCATCAATGTCTCGTCAGGTTCAGTGGTCTCCAGCTTGTTCCTGAGGGATTCAAACTCCTCGAAATACTCCTCTACGGACTTGGTTCCCTGAGACAATTTCCGAAAACGTTTTTGTAAGTCCCTTTGATAATATGAGGGAATATACCTGGTTCGGAGCTTAGTCCGCATCTCTGTCCAGGTGCGTGCTCTCCATGCTGGCCCGGCCTTAGCAATGTCTCGGTCCCACCAGGCTAAGGCATTCTCAGTCAGGTTGGCAGCGGCTAAGGTGATCTTCTTAGCCTCTGAGTAGTTGTAGTACTCGAAGATGTACTCCATACGCTTCTCCCATTCAATATAGGCGTCTGGATTGACCTTTCCAGCAAAGGTTGGGGGAGTCAGTTTGAGGTCCTTGCCTCCAACCCACTGAGCCTCTTCTCCCTGGTCTCGGCCTCTCCTCCTTCCTCCATCGGCTGGTCCTCTATGGTCTCGGCCTCTATCGGGTCGAAATGGTCGGTGCTCGGCCGGGGTTCGGCCTCCGAGTCTTCACTGTCTCCTTCAGACTGTGAACGTGGATCCTCCAGATAGGGATGGTTCCTCCCTTGGTTCCGTGGTCCGGGGCCACGAGCTTGTTGCTCCAGTCGAGCCAACTGGGCAGTCACGGCTCGCATGGTCTCGGATAGTTGAGCTTGGCCGGCGAGTAGCTGCTCGTTGATGGCTGCTTGGTTGACGGCTTGACCTAGGTCTCCCATTGCTTCCTGCAAGAATCAGAAAAGAAGAACAAGTAAAAAGGAAAAAGAAATCGTTGGCCTTAAATTGGACAACCGATTTTTTTTAAAAAAAAAGGAAAGAAGATATGCAAGGATTGGGAAAGAAGGCAAAATATTTTGGTTTCCTTTTTTGAATGAAAGTTTACTTGGACAAGAGTCTAGACCTAGATAACTCGGTTTTAACCTAGGGTTTTCGTCCAGCAGTCAAGGTAAATTTCGAAAACCTAGTATGCAACTATATGAAACTCTTTTTTTTTTTTTTTTTGAATGCAATAAGATGAACAGCAAGAATAACTAAGGTAAGAAGCAACCGATTTCTTCAGGAGCCTTTAGCTCTGATACCAAATGATACAGGCTGGGATGCTAGAGTGTGCCGAGGTATAGGCCGAGGTTCGCTCTGGTCGACTGGATCGGACAGGACAGGCTGATCGGCTGATTCCGGGACGGGCAGGCCGATAGGTATGGTCGGGCCGATTGGTACAAGTTAAATTAAAAGAGATAGAGATGAAGGTGGGATCGTATTGCTGGACGGCTGTCTCTCTCAATAGATCAGTGGATGGACGATGGAATGAAGATGGGATTGAGCCTGCTGGATGTGTATCTCTCTCAGACTGAATCGGTGGATGGAAGGGAATGAAGAATCGCCACAAGCTTGGTGAAAGAAGCTTGATAAGATTCAAGGTTGCTCCTGGTCGATTCACACAACTAGAAGACTTAGGTTTCTTTGCTTTAGGGCAAACTGACTCATATATTGATAATAGGTTGAAAAATACACGGCTGCTCATATGGGGATTAAATACCCGCAGCTATTGCCCTTCTAGGGGACTTGAAGCAAAAGCAAAGAAATAAATGCAAAACTTGTTCGACAAGGCCAAACAATGGGCCGACTCAACTTGGACTCTAAAAAGGCTAACAATTGCCTTACTTATTGGATTCAATCGAAAATTAAAAGGAGAAGGACCTAATGTTTGCCACTGAAATAAAACAAAAACAATAAACCGGTTAGAAATCATAATTGAGTTCTTACCTTGATTTTAACCGGGGGATCAAATCTTAGAACCGGCAGAATTGGGGCATGGGGCTGAACCGAGATGACTCAAGGACAAGACTAGGCCGGCTTGGTTCTGGATAAGGGATTGGAACTGAATTGAGCCGGGTGGCTCATGAGTCTCAAGTGGTTGGTCCGGGTCTTGGATGCTCAGCTGGACCATCTCTTGGATCAGTAGTTGTTCCTGGTTGTTTTGGCCTTCTCGATCCATCAAGTGTTGGACAGCTTTGTTAAGTTCCTCTCGGATGACCCTTGTACCTGACCGGGTGGTCGGGCCTTTGCGGATGATGGGAACCTCGACTTGGATGGCCGCATCAAAAGGCAACTATGATGTGGAGACTACATTATAGTTGCTCTCATAACAATGATAAGTCATGAATGGGTCATACGTTTGATCTAGATGTCTCATACGCATGTACATGCCTATAGATGACTCATGAGGTATACTAAACTGTTGTGATCAGTGCACACACAGACTGCATTGTGACAGAGGATCCGAGTTGCAGAGCTATTCCTTCGTCAAGTGAACAGGTAACTTGCTTAGCCATCTCTGACCTTTGATCATGATGGTAACTGACTATAAGCTATATGTCATTCAACAGTGCTGCTGTGTTCCACAACACAAGCACAAGATTCTTTGTAAGAAGAATGGTTGTGGTTACACGATAATGAGAGGAAAACGACAAGTTGTGGATGGAGACAATGGGGTTGCTTACACTCATCAAGACATTCCCATCTAAGCTTAGAAGACTTTGTGGTGAGACTTGAGGAGGAGAGGATGGGCTTTTTGTTTTCTCTCTGCTAATATCATATCCTATTATTATTTATCATTGTGATTGAAACCTTCTCTTATGAAGGGGTTTTCATAAGTTCATATGTTTTGTTTACCACTTGGTCTTTGCTCATAACTAAGATGAACATTTAAACTCGACCGACAACTTTCTTATTTATCAATCTATCTTATTTATTGGGAGTTGCTTGTGAATCAGAACTTGATACAAAGTCGCATATGAACTCAAAAGTCATTACCATAAATTCTCAAAGATTCTGCAAATGGGAAAACATGCAAACATAAGACTCTCATTCAAGAATTCTGATTTTTTTTTCAAGGTACTTGGAAACGATTTAACCTATCACTTTTCCATAAGAGTTTCTTAACATTCTTCAACTATAATAAGTACTCTCTCTTCACTTTTAAAATTACATGAGTAAACTCTTAAAGAAGTCTATATTTATTAACAAACAACATAGTCAAACCAAAATTTTGATAGTTTCAGATTGTGCCATTTCAAAAAGTTCACCATGTTTACAATCATCATGCACAAAGAACATTTCTCCATCTTTTAGATTATCAAACACAAATATTTTATGTTTGATAAATTATAAAAGTAGACTTACAAAGACGTCTATACTTATTATCTAACAATATAGTCAAACCAAAAATTTGATAGTTTCATAATTATAACATATTATCTTTTGAAAATCGTTCAAGACATTATGATTAACTAACACACAGTCAAACATTAAAATCTTGAAAAAAACTTAATGAATAATACATAAATTCACTTTTTATAGATTTTTTACATATACTTCATATTCAGTCTACAAAATAATAGACTTTATTTTTAGTTTACGTACGTAGACCGTCATGTAGGTCTACTATTTGGGTTAGTTTTTACAATTGCAAAATTTAAGGATTATTATTTGTATTTAAAATATGATTTTATATGTGTAGACTTTATTTTCAGTCTATATTTTGAAAATGTTTGTTTTTGCAATTGATTAGAATTCACCCAGAATTTGACTTTCAAAAGTAGACTTGGTTAGTTTTTGCAATTTACCAAGTTTGACTTTCTACGAATAAATTAAAATGAACATCTACAAATGAGTAGAATTTACCTGTAGTCTACTCTAAAATCTGACGGGTTAGTTTTACATTTGACCAAAATAAAATAGTAGACTTCATATGCAATTTACATTTTTTCTGAGATTAGTAGACTAAATATGAAATCTACAGTTTTTTGGTTAATTTTTTTAACATTTTAGTCAAATGCAAAACTATCCTATTCAACGAAGTCAAAGTTTTGGTCAAATGTAAAACTGACATTTTGTAGACTTCTTTAGCAGTCTACAGAATGTAGACTACCGATGAAGTTTACTTTGAAAAGTTAAAATTTTGGTCAAATGCACAACTAATATCTTTTACGTGGACTTCTTTGCAAGCCTACCTACTTTTTTTGTTTTTGTTTCAAATATAAAGACATAGATTTCTAGGGAAGTCTTCTTTACAAAAAAAAAATTATTTTGGTCAATTGCAAAACTTACTTGTCTATACATATGCATAGACATACAAAACAGTTTACTATCGCAATGCTGATCTGAAAATGACGAAACCGATGTAAATAGTTATCCTTTTCTAGTGTAAAGCTTGTTTTCAATCCTTTTCACCGTCCAAACTCCAAATATGAGAAAAGCACATTTTACGATTCACCGCCCACCCTTTTACACTCCTTCTGGCTCAGGCTTGGCACTGGAATCACAGTCTAATGGCTCATATCCTCATAAAGAACACTCTGACTCTCAATCTCCACACCGTTCACCACTTTGGTAACAGATCTTCCAACGACCACTTGTAACAAGCAAATAAACTCAGCGAAGTAGAAGATTACAGCTCCTTCTGACTTTTTGATATCATCAGTAACGCTTTCAATTGTCCCAAGAATTAATAGTTTGCTCCATAAGAACTCCCTTGTATACGAGCTATTCCTAAACTTAAACCACCAGTTTTTGGAAAATTTCAGGAGCACAAGTTCTTCAACATCAGTAGCACAAACACTTAACAACTCTTCATGAAAACCACAAAGGTCATCCCATCCAAAATCATCATTGATATTGCCACAAATAACCACCCTAAGCTCTTCCTTCTCTGTAAAAACCTTGTCATTGAAATGCTGGTATTGTTTTTTAAGTTTGTACTTGAAAGTCCAATCCTTTTGATACCTCCTTTTATTCATCTTACAACCTTAAAAGCAAATGATCAAAAAATTGGTGTGCAACCAAATCAACAGATTTCACTGGTTTTTGAATCAACTCATCTACCACCTCCATAACGTAGACTTGTTGCATTTCTAGAGAAAACCACTCTTCAGCTCGTTGATTTCAGCTTAACCCAGAGAATTTACCATATCAAAATGATTGCAAGTCGTTTTTCTTAAGCATTATAGACTGCAATTCATGTATTGTAGACTGTTCTGAAGCAAGTTGTGGTATCACATACAAGGTAGTGTTGTTGTTCGCCTGAACCGATTTTTTTTCCAACGTTTGAACCTCATGCTTCGACACGATATCATCGGTTGAATCCATATCAAGGCATGAATACGTAAGATTCACTGGAACAGTTTCAGACTCACTTGGTTCCTCTGAATCTGTTGACTCTACATCATCAATCATATCATTTAAGATTGTCCTTGCCATCGAAAGTGAAAAACTGCAGTTTCCATTGCTAGAACAATCACTGATATCATTGTTTCTCACTTCCGTTGCAGCTATTGGTTCTGATTTTGGTGGATAGACTCTCTCGTATAATTTTCCCAAAATCAAACATTGATGAATATACTGGGGTTGAAACCTTCTGACCTATGTTTGAGTATCCATCTTCAATTCATCCAAAATGGTCTAATCCATATACTCTTGATTAGGAAAACTAGTCTTGGATCTCAACATCTCAAATCTCTCATGATATTCTACGATGCCTTTAGTTTCTCTCAAATACATCAACTCAAGAAATAGATTCTCATTTGTTCGTTTTCTGATTGAAGGACTAGATGTTACGGCCTGGATTTCCAGACTACACGGATGGCTGAACTGGGATTGGTTTGGACAGCTATGGATGGTAAGGATGGTCTTGTTTGGATGGACTCAGGTGGATAGTAGTGATGGATGCGATTTGGTACCTGAAACAAAGTGTTATTTTCATGATTTTTCTTTATGAATCAAATGAAGAACAGAAGTAAGCTAAGAGGAAATATAATGAACTGAAACGGATATGATTTTTATCGATTTTTCAGATGCAAAAACTAATGGTATGCGATTTGAAATAAGAACAAAAACAGAGAGATAGAAAGGTGGGGGATGGATCCTTGTTGCTGGATGTGTGTCTCTCTCAACAAGAACAGTGGATGGAGGATGGATAGGACATGGAATCTGACTTGCTGGACGAGGGTCTCTCTCAAGAAAGATCGTTGGATGAGATGGAGTGATGAATCGCCACAAGTTTGGTGATGGAAAACTTGATAAGATTCAAGGCTCTTTCTAGGAGGCTTCACACGCAAACTAGAGAGAGAACTAGGGTTTCTTGCGGAGCAAACTGACTCATATATTTCAAAAACTAAAAAAATACAAGGCTGCTCATAGAGGGGATTAAATACCCTTGCAGCTGGTGCCCTTCTAGGGGTCTTGGAAGCAAAGCAACATGGACTCGACTGGGACTCTAAAATCGACAAGGCCTAAAACAAAAGGGGTCGGACTCTCTTGGACTCTAACAAAGGCAACAAGCCTTGAATTATTAGACTCAAAACTCAGAATTAAAAGGCTGACAATTTGCCCATAAGTTCTTATTAAAAAAAAAAAAACCTGAACCAACACAAATCAAAAACAATAAACCGGTTAAAAATCATAATTGAAATCTTACCTGCTTACCTTGTGTTGAATTGGTGAATCATTCAGAACCGGATTGAATTGGTGAATCATTCAGAACCGGATTGAATTAGTGAAGAGTCTGAACCGATTTCACACATAGAGATGGTTAGCCCGGATTGGGTCTGGCCGGATGGGTTGAATTGAATTGGACCGGCCTGGTCTTGAACCTCTATTGTGCCGGTTTGATCTTGGATCTTCACTTGGATCATTTCTTCAATCAGCAATTGGTTTTGGCTGGATTGTCCATCTTGATCTAGGATGTGTTGGACAGCTTTGGAGAAACCTTCTCTTATAGCATTGGTTCCACTTCTAGTAGTCGGACCACGCCTAACAATGGGAACCTCTACTTGGATGGCCTCATCATTCCCTCCCCCTTGAAAAGGTTCTGGCCTCAGAACACCATCATCTGCAAGGAAAGGGGACAAGTCAAATACATTGAACACGGGTGAGATTTTGAGCTCACCAGGAAGCTCAAGCTTGTAGGCATTGTCATTGATTTTCTCAAGGACCCGGAATGGGCCAGTCCCTCTTGGCGACAGTTTGGATTTTCTCTCCTTTGGAAACCTCTCAGGTCTCATGTGTAGCCAAACCAAATCGCCTGGTTTGAACAACACCTCCTTCCTCTTCTGATCCAGCTTGGCCTTAACCTTATTCGCCTTCTCCTCCAATCTCTCCTTGACCTTCCGGTGCAAGTTCTTAACAAACTCTGCTTTAGAAGCACCATCTCGGTTGCAGTACATGGGGTTGGGTAATTCGGCAAGGTCTAGTGGGGTCTCCGGCTGAAACCCATAAACAACTTCAAAAGGAAAAAGGTTAGTAGCAGAGTGTCTAGCATGGTTATAGGCAAATTCAATAAATAGTAAACAAGATAACCAATTCCTTAGATTCTTACCGACCGTAGCTCTCAACAATTGGGAGAGTGTACGGTTTACTACCTCGGTTTGGCCATCCGTCTGTGGATGACAAGTGGTCGAGAACAGCAGTTTGGTGCCACTCTTTCCCCATAGTGTCCTCCAGAAATGGCTTAGAAACTTGGTGTCTCAGTCTGACACAATAGTTCTTGGCACTCCATGTAGACAGACAACTTCTTTGAAGAACAGATCAGCCACATGAGTAGCATCATTGGTCTTCTCACAAGCAATGAATTGTGCCATCTTAGAGAACCTGTCCACCACTACACAGATGGAATCCTTGTGGTTTATCATGGGAAAGCCCAACACAAAGTCCATAGAGAGGTCTATCCAAGGGTGGTTAGGAATAGGTAAGGGCATGTGTAAACCATAAGGATGTCACCTGGACTTTTTCTTAAGACAGACGGTGCATTTGGCACATAGGTTCTCAACGTCCCTCTTCATGTTTGGCCAAAAGAAATGGTCGGTTAGGACACTTAAGGTTTTGTTTCGACCAAAGTGTCCCATGAGGCCGCCACCATGGGCTTCCCGAACCAGAAATTCCTTCATAGAGCCCTTGGGAATGCACAACTTCTTGTCTTTGAACAGGAAACCCTCATGCTGGTAATAAGATCCAAATGCTCCTTGCGTAGTGTTCCTGAAAGCTTCTTGAAAATCAAGGTCAGTAGCATAAGAGTCTTTGATATATTCAAAACCCATGATCTTAGCCTCCATGGTCGAGATAAGAGTGTATCTCCGGGATAAGGCATCGGCCACAACATTCTCTTTGCCCTTCTTGTACTTAATCACGTATGGAAAGGTCTCCACAAACTCCAACCATCTGGTGTGTCTCCTCTTGAGTGTAGTCTGACCTCTTAGATGCTTAAGCGTCTCATGATCTGTATAAATAACAAACTCTATAGACAAAAGATAGTGTTGCCAAGTTTCAAGGGACCTTACTAGAGCATAAAGCTCTTTGTCATAGGTCGGATAGTTGAGGGTGGCTCCACTCAATTTCTCACTGAAGTAAGCCACTGGTCGGCCTCCTTGAGTAAGTACAGCTCCAATGCATGAACCTGATGCATCACACTCAGTTTCAAAAGTCTTATCGAAGTTAGACAGAGTAAGGACCGATGCATCAGTTAAACTATATTTAAGCTTGTTAAAGACTCTTCTTGGGCTGGTCCCCAAGTAAAGGATATGTTCTTCTTGATCACGGAAGTCATAGGAGCAGCAATAGTACTGAAGTCCCTAACAAACTGTCAATAAAAACTGGCTAGACCGTGGAAGCTGCATACATAGCCTATTGTGGTTGGTGTGGGCCAGTCCTGTATGGCCTTGATCTTTTCCTCATCTACCTTCAGACCCTGTGAACTCACAACAAAACTTAAAAAGACCAATTGATCAGTGCAAAACACACATTTCTTAAGGTTGGCATAAAGTCCTTCTTTCCTTAAGGCTTCAAGCACCTGTTCTAAATGGCCAATATGTTCGGTTAGGGTACCACTGTAAATCAGGATGTCATCGAAATACACAACCACAATCTTACTAATGTATGGCCTTAGAACCTGTTTCATGAGTCTCATGAAGGTGCTAGGGGTGTTTGTGAGGCCAAATGGCATTACTAACCACTCGTACAATCCTTGCTTGGTTTTGAAGGCAGTCTTCCACTCGTCTCCTTCCTTCATTCGGACTTGATGGTATCCACTCCTGAGGTCAATCTTAGAAAACACAGTAGAACCACTTAGTTCATCCAACATATCATCCAATCTAGGTATGCGGTACAGATATTTGATGGTTATGTTGTTGATGGCTCGGCAGTCCACACACATAGCCATGATCCGTCTTTCTTAGGAACCAGTAGGACCGGGACCGCACATGGGCTGAGGCTCTCACGGATGTAACCCTTAGCCATGAGGTCTTGGACCTGCTTCTCTAGCTCATTGGCCTCCTCGGGGTTGACACGGTAAGCAGCTCGGTTTGGTAATGGTGCTCTGGGAACTAGGTCGATCTGATGTTCTATGCCACGGATAGGTGGCAGTCCGGATGGTATCTCTTCAGGAAAGACGTCCTTGTACTGTCCCATGAGGTCTTGGACTTCGGATGGCACTTCTTGGGCTTCAAAACCTGCAAAACATCCTTCCCTAAAGACCATTAGTAGCACCTGTGTTTCTTGATGTAAGGATTTAAGTACTTGTCCGGAAGTAAGATAAAGATTAGTTTTACTTAGCTTTCCGGTTTGTTCCATGGCTTTTTGCATGTCATGGACTCCTTTTGGACTGAGTGGTGCTAGGGCATGTTTCTTGTTGTTGTGGCTGAAGCTGTAGACATTGGTCCAGCCATGATGGATGGTTTCTTTGTCAAACTTCCACGGCCTTCCTAGGAGTATTTGTTCGGCTTGCATGGGAACAACATCACACCTAACCTGATCATGGTACTTGCCAATATTGAAAGTCACAACAACCTGCTCGGCTATCTTGAGCTCGGTTTCATCATTGAGCCACTTAAGTCGGTAGGGTCGCGGATGGAGAGTCTTGATCAATCCTAGCTTATCAAGAAGATACTTGCTAGCCACGTTAGTACATGAACCACCATCTATGATCAAGCTACATACCTTTTGTTCCACGCTACATCTTGTATGAAAGATGTTTTCTCTTTGGATCGTTTCTGGATCAAAGAGAGCACTAAGGGAACGTCTGGTCACCAATAGTTCTCCGGACTCAGCATAGTCAATCACCTCTTCATCCGAGACAGTAACCTCAACCTCGGCCTCATCTTGTGACTCGTACTCACCATCAGCCTTGAGGACCATCACACGTTTGTTTGGGCAGTCTCTGGCATAGTGACCCTTTCCCTGACATTTAAAACAAGTAATGTCATGGGTATGTTGGATTTGAGTTTGGGTCTTACCTTGGTCGGATGGACTGGATTTGGATGGCTCGGATTGGTTCTTCTTGAACCGGTTCTCAGCTTCTATAGACTTGCCCTTATCAACTCCTTTTGTACCGGCTGATGTCCAAGGGGTCTTGCTCCTGGACGTGGACACACTCTTCCTCCTAATGTGTTGCTCGGCTTGTATAGCATAGTGTAGGAGATCATTGAAGTTCTCATATGGCTGCCTTTCTACCTTGCGAGCAATGCGGTCTTGGAGTCCATCCAAGAACTGTGCCATTAATGTCTCCTCGGGTTCACGTGTCTTGAGATTGTTCTTGAGGGACTCAAACTCCTTAAAATACTCCTCCACGGTCTTGGTTCCCTGAGACAGTTTGCGAAAACGTTTTTGTAAGTCCCTTTGATAATAAGTTGGAACATACCTAGTGTGAAGCTTGGATCGCATCTCTTCCCAAGTGTGGATCCTATGGATCCGACCAGCATCAGCAACCTCTCTGTCCCACCAGGCCAGAGCATTTTCAGTCAGTTGGGCCGCGGCTAGAGCAATCTTCTTAGCCTTCGAGTAGTGGTAGTACTCAAAGATGTACTCCATACGCCTTTCCCACTCAATGTAGGCATCCGGATTAACCCGGCCAGAAAAGGTTGGTGGAATGAGCTTGAGTTCCTTGCCTCCTTGCCATGGGATCTCATCATCACAATCCCGGCCCCTCCTCCTGATCGGACTGCCCTCTCCTTGGACACGGTACTCCCGGTGGTTCCCTTGTCCGGCTCGGATGGGTCGGTTCTCCTATTGGTCGGATGGGTCCGACTCGGTATGATCTTCCTCGGATTGAGGTTGGATGTCCTCTTCACGGGGTTGGTTCCTTCTCCTTAGCTGTGGACCATTGGCTCCATTCCTCTGCTCAAGGCGAGCTAGTTGCTCGGTCACAGCATTCATGGCACGGGTAAGATGGGTTTGTCCGGCTAGAAGTTGAGCATTGATCTCGGCCTGGGTCTGAGCATCTCGGCCTAAGTCTCTCATGTTACTTGAACTCAAGAATAAAAGAGATCAAGTGCAAGAGAGGGAATAAAAGGAAAAGATGTTTGTGACTAAAGACGAATGAGAGAAGAGAGAATAAATAGACAAGGCACAATCAAACTTTAAAACTAATTGATTATTCTTAATCAGAATAAAATCAATCAAGTAAAGTTGAAATGGAAACTTAAGATTTTTTTTTTTTTTTAAGAAATGAAAATCGGATCTCCAAGAAAGGAAAGCCTAAACTAAATGCAAATGGAGAATGAGATATGATTGGGAGTCCTAGTTTAATGCACCAAAGATTCTAACAATCAAGAATGAATTCAAATCAATCAATACAGTTAGCCTTGATAACCAAGGCAAAAGATCTCGGATTTAATGCTAATGGACCAATCGACCTCCCAATATGGAAAGCTGGTCGATCAATCTCAGAAACAGATTGGCTGGTTGATTCTTGCACGAAAATGGATCCAAATAATCCTAGGATGAACTTGACAAGAACAGTATGAACAGCAAGAACAATTGCAATAATCCTTTTTTCTTGAGTTTTGCGGATGCAAGAAAACAAAACAAGATTAATAAGCAATGATCTAAGGGATAGGGTAACCGGTTGTTCAGGAGCCTTAAGCTCTGATACCAGATGTTACGGCCTGGATTTCCAGACTATACGGATGGCTGAACTGGGATTGGTTTGGACAGCTCCGGATGGTAGGGATGGTCTTGTTCGGATGGTGGATAGTAGTGATGGATGCGATTTGGTACCTGAAACAAAGTGTTATTTTTATGAATTTTCTTTATGAATCAAATGAAGAACATAAGTAATCTAAGAGGAAATATAATGAACTGAAACATATATGATTTTTATGGATTTTTCAGATGCAAAAACTAATGGTATGCGATTTGAAATAAGAACAAAAACAGAGAGATAGAAAGGTGGGGGATGGATCCTTGTTGCTGGACATGTGTCTCTCTCAACAAGAACAGTGGATGGAGGATGGATAGGAGATGGAATCCGACTTTCTGGACGAGGGTCTCTCTCAAGCAGGATCGTTGGATGAGATGGAGTGATGAATCGCCACAAGTTTGGTGATGGAAAACTTGATAAGATTCAAGGCTCTTTCTAGGAGGCTTCACACGCAAACTAGAGAGAGAACTAGAGTTTCTTTCTGGGAAACTGACTCATATATTTCATAAGCTAAAAAAATACAAGGCTGCTCATAGAGGAGATTAAATACCCTTGCAGCTGGTGCTCTTCTAGGGGTCTTGGAAGCAAAGCAACATGGACTCTGCTGGGACTCTAAAATCGACAAGGCCCAAAACAAAAGGGGCCGGACTCTCTTAGACTCTAACAAAGGCAACAAGCCTTGAATTATTAGACTCAAAACTCAGAATTAAAAGGCTGGCAATTTTCCCATAAGTTCTTATTAAAAATAAAAATAAAAAATAACCTGAACCAACACAAATCAAAAACAACAAACCGGTTAAAAATCATAATTGAAATCTTACCTGCTTACTTTGTGTTGAATTGGTGAATCATTAAGAACCGGATTGAATTGGTGAAGAGTCTGAACCGAGTTCACACATGGAGATGGTTAACCCGAATTGGGTCTGGCCGGATGGGTTGAATTGAATTGGACCGGCCTGGTCTTGAACCTCTATTGTGCCGGTTTGATCTTGGATCTTCACTTGGATCATTTCTTCAATCAGCAATTGGTTTTGGCCGGATTGTCCATCTTGATCTAGGATGTGTTGGACAGCTTTGGAGAAACCTTCCCTTATAGCCTTGGTTCCACTTCTAGTAGTCGGACCACGCCTAACAATGGGAACCTCTACTTGGATGGCCTCATCACTAGCTGAATCTACACTCATACTCTTCACCCCTAGAACAACATCACTACGGCTTGGTTCCAGGAAAGAGTTTGGTACCTCATTTCCTAGTGATTCAGTCTGCTCCGGCTCATATTATAACATCTCGTATGTGTTACCACTGTCTTCCTCAAGAACTGAAGCTATTTCCAATGACTCAACTACTGGATTCAAAACTATATCAAGCCTCAAATCATTCAATTCTCCAATGGCTAACCGGCTCTTTTGCCGGTCTCCTATAAAGAAGACATAGCACATAACCTATAAACTATAATACTATAACCAAATAACCTATAAACTATTTATATCAAAACCAAATAACCTATAACCCATTAAAATAATTCTAACTAATTAAGATAAATATCAAAATTAAATAATAAACTATGGGTCTAACTGATGACGAATGAATGAAATGGAATAATACATTCTTTACTATTCCTAATTTCTTTTACCATTTATAAAGAATATTATTTCATTTACATTTCTTATCATTCTTTTTATTCTAGAGGAATATAGAAAAAAATTGTAACTCACTAAAAATGATAAGGAATAATCTTTCTCTTTATTCTTATAATTTTATTTCTCTTCATTTTTTCCCTACTCATTTATAATGACCACAGTTAGACTTTATATAATCAAAATATTTGGAATGTATCCAAATATCTATATGCATCACTGAATTATTCATCTTAATGAATATGTCTTCAATGAATTTTTCTAGATCCACCGTGTAGTCACATATCTCTTTATTTGTTAATGCATGTATCATAAAGAAGCCAAATGATTCCCAATTTTCCAATGCACGTGTAACCCAGTTACTTTCTTCACATTTAGATCTCAATATTTCACTTTGGATAGCACCTCTGAAACCTCTAACGCGTGATTGTGTAGTCCCGAACGCATCTTTGCTGAATACAAATTAAATCAATTGGCTCGACCATCATGTCCTCACCATATTGATCATAGATGGCAAGACCAATAATTTCTTTGTAAACAATTACTTCACTTTCCACGAATAAATTCTTCATGATCCAGAATCGAATTTTGATTAAGAAACTAAAATACCAGCTCTGATACCACTTGATGTAGTGGAAGTTACGATAACATAAAAATTTTATTTAGTCTAAAAATACATAAGATTAATGTCTTCTTAAATTCGTTCAGATCTTTATAGATCTACAGAAAACAAGGAACAAATAGACAACTCTCAATTTTAATAATCAAATCATAAACTAGATACAACTCTAGACATAAGAAGCTTATTTAATATCAAAACCAAATAACCTATAAACTATTAAAAATATTAAAAATAATAGTAACTAATTAAGATAAATATCAAAAATATATAATCAAAATATTTGGAATATATCCAAATATCTATATGCATCAATACATATTCCGAAAATACAGAAAATTATACGTTTTGTTGAGATATATATCAGAAAGTAGACATGCACTACCTGAACCAAATTTTAGTTCAACTATTTTGAATAAACCGATCAATATCATTATAAAACAGATTTGGATCGGTCTAGGATCGTGATTTGAATATTTTAATTTTTTAATTTTCCAAACTAATATATACCACTTTGTTTTGAAAATATATTTAGTATTTCAGAGCAAATGAAAAGCTAACTGAAACTATCTGATCTATCCGCCATTGTAGGGATAGAAGATAATGGGAAGATCCCATTTTTGGAGTTGTGTGAAAAGCTTTAAAGGAGAGAAAGAAACATATTATTATTTACAAATAAAAAATATAGCAAAAATATGTTCTCAGTGATAATAGAACAATTTTTTCCAAAGTTTTATATGAATCAAAGATGTATATATTAAAGAATTCATTTCCAAATCTCCTATAAAGTTCACTTGGACTAATTTATATTTTGTGATTTATAATTAAATATTGTTCATGTTTATCTCCCATATTTTAATATACATGTATATATTTATATGGACTAGTGTCTATCTTATAATCTGTTACTTATTATTTTATAGTTGTTTTTATTATATATCTATATATTATAATTAATTATTCCACGCGTCTGAGTATAAGTAAAATCATATCTAATAAATTTATATTTAAAAGATATTTTTGCAGTGTATTCTATGTTGACGCACACAAATTAGTTAATATATGGGTAATTAATCAAATTAGCTAAAAGCAACTAGCAAGATGTAATCAGCAAACAAAAAATAACAATTACAAAGGATCTGCTATGAATAAAGAGATTGATAAATAAAATACAAATATCAAAAGGAGAGCAAATAGTAGAAAACGTTGACACACTTACCTTACACACAATATATGTAAGTATAGATTTGACATCTATTTAAATAGCTAGAGTCACCCCAAGTCTATAGCTAAACTGAAAAGGACAAGAAGCTCTCACATGACCCGAGCCACACCATTCATGGACCCCTTTACTCTCTCTAGGAAGTGATCTTCAATCTATCATCAAGAAACTCTCTTAAAACACTATTTTCAACCCTTTAAAGTCATCTAGAGAGAGAAAAAGAAGAGAGATCCCCAATTTGAACTTGACACACCAATGATCTCATTTTCAACATTATAAAAAAAATTGGAGTCAACGAAAATATCTAAGAAGAAGCAAACACAAAGAGTACGTCCGTCTTCTTCTTCTGGATTCTAGGGTTCTGTCTGTTCTCCAGTTGATCTTCAATTCTCTGATTTGATATATTTGTTTAATTACCGGTTATCTATTACTACTGTGAATGTGGTATTATTTGGTTTCTAATCAAATATTAGCTCATGTATGTTAAAGGATTTTGTGTTGGGCCATCATCTTGTCAAGAATTACTCATCAGATCCATAGAAAAAGGTTGAATACTTTTTGAAAGATCTTGAACTGAATTTAGTCATCAATCTTCTCATTAAGCCCTTCATAGAAGAAAGCTGGATACTTTTTCAAGATCTAGATATTTTGGGTAATTGTCATTTCAAGAACCCATAAGTATATAACAAATTTTGATACTTTTAATAGATATCATGTCTACGAGGGCGAGGACTCACGAAGAACCAGCAGAGAACGGAGCTAGTGGTTCTTACAACAACAACAACAACTTCAACTCGGCGATGAGAGAGGCCATGTTCGAGAAAGTGCTAACACCAAGCGACGTTGGGAAGCTAAACCGGCTCGTGATTCCAAAGCAACATGCAGAGAACTACTTCCCGTTAGAGGACAATCAAACCGGCACGCTGTTGGATTTCCAAGAGAGAAACGGCAAGAATGTGGAGGTTTCGTTACTCGTATTGGAACAGTAGCCAGAGCTACGTGATGACCAAAGGATGGAGCCGTTTCGTCAAAGAGAAGAAACTCAACAACGGAGACACCGTCTCGTTCCACCGTGGCTACGAAAACGAACCGAAGCAACGAAGGAACATATTGTTCATCGAATGGAGGCATAGACCCGATACAAACCTCGAACACAACATTAATCATCATCACTACGCTCCTCCTTATCCTGTGACAGAATATTTTTTTTTTTTTTTTTTTTTTTTTTTTTTTTTTTNGGACCATATGGTAGAACTGTTACTGGAGGGCGTTACTACGCGGGATCAGTACCGTTGGATCATCATCAGTGGAATCTTGGTAGATCTGAGCCGTTCGTTTATGATTCCTATCCTGTTTTTCCAACGACGAGGGTGGCTTCTTTCTCGTCCATGTTGCCGCCTTCTCAGCCGCCGCAGGAGGGGACGGCCAAGAAGCTAAGGCTGTTTGGGTTCGATGTCGAGGAGTCTTCTTCTTCAGGGGAGGCACGTTGCGAAATGGGTGTTGCTGGGCACTCTTCATCTTCTCCGGTTGTGATTAGAGCTGATGAATCATCATGGAGATCGCCACGTGGCGAAATGGGTGGATTGTCTTCTTCGGTTGTCAACTTAAGCGATGACGAAGAATATAAAATGAAAGAGAAGTCTTTAGAATGTTAGACAGATAAGTCATTTATGACCACCATTTTCTCTAATTACCTTTATTATTTCCTTCATTTAAGTTAGTTCCAACTTAAAAATCATAATAAGCTAATTTTGCAATTGGGGAATTAATTACAATGTCGTCAGGAACTTAACCGGAGTCATATTATATGTATTGGTATTAAAATGTTTGGTTTCAACATTTAGTTCTTGAGCCCTAGTCACCATGTTGAACATCCCCCCCCCCCCACCTTCTTTCAATATTCTATTAAGCTTTTTCTTCCATAAAAATATTTGTATGAATCTTATATATAAATAAATTTATCATATTTATATTATCTCGGGTATTTATTATACACATTCATATTGATCATATATACACACCAATCCATAAATAAAAAAGTGTTTCATCTTTTTATCTTGAATATTTTTTTATAATTTGAGCGGGATAATTAAGTGGGAAGGATAAAAACGCTTATAAATTTTTGAAATTGTACTCTCTCGCTAAGCTGACAAAGTTCCATGGTACATCTAACCTATGGGCAGTTCCAAAAGCTCTCTTTATCTTTATAACCCATATGGTCCAATTTTAGTTTGTTTGGTACTATTGTCTTTGCTTGATTTAAAGAGAATTGTAGCTTATGGGCAGAGAACAAAAAAAAGTAGCTATGAAAGGACAATTTCAAGTTACAATAATAAGTTCGAAGAAGGAACACAAAAGATATGTATATCTTTCATCTTTTTTTTTACTTTATCCCCAAAAAGAAAACTTCCACAACTTCTCATTTACTGTGTTAGTTTCTTGTTTCGTTAATTGCTTGTAACCGTCAGTCCGTGCGACCGTACGTGTCAGGTTTAGAATTACAAAATGATTTTTCTTTTTTTTTTGAATGTCATAAGAACCAATATCATATGCAAATTATTATAGATGCACTCATCATATACTGGACCAGCCCTAATAAAAGCAATAGAAAACAAAACTAGTTAGGGTTGCAATTTTTTTTATTATAAAAAACTATGATTATAATGCGCGGATCTAAAAATCTATTTCCTCTCGAAAACCAGATCTAAAATGTTTTGTTGCATGTGGTCGGTGGCTCTCTCGCCTCCGGTCACCACCTCTCTCTTTATTCGTGTTACACCCCTCTCCTTCACCTCCCTCTCTTTTTCTCACCGACATACTTGATGTTCTGAATCTCTGCCGTTTTGTCTTTGGCAGACCTAAACCTGGTTTTGCTGGAGTTCGTGACACCTCTGGAGCATCAGTGAGGAGTGGATTGGACGATTAGCTGAAGGGTCCCCTGGTGTTTTCTCTCCTCGATGGGTGGCACTCAGATCAGGGTCAGATCAGAGTTCTATGGCCAACGGTGGTGCTGTGGACCGTCGCTGCCTCCTTTTCACCTCTGTTTATGCTTGTTCCTGCTCTCCGGTGCCTGGATTCCCCAAGGGTCATCAAAGCTTCTCATTCTATTTCGAGAGGAATTCAGTGTTGGAGGTCACTGTCGAGAACCTCTGCTCCTTGGTCTTGATGTCAGCTTGCCTCAGGATCACCCTCAATTGTTTTCTCTCCTTCGTTCGTAAGGTTAACCTAGGGCTTTGAGGATTGACCATGTTCCGGTTCACCACTGTCTTCGAAGGCTCTGACTGTTGTGCCTTGTTGTTGAGTCTGTCGACTCATGTTCTCCAATCTCCCGGTAGGAAGTTGGAGTAGATGTGCTCTGCCTCTTGGATGTGTGCACAACATTACTTTTTGATTTGTTCTCCTCTATGTTGTAGCCGGTGTCAGAGATTTTAGTTCTCCCCCTACCTTGTCGACAGACTCTCCTGCTCGTCATCGTCTTTTGCAAAGCATGTTCTTTTGGATCTTCAGACTCGTCTTCCTTAAGCTTCTGGTTTAGTTGGATTTGGTAAGCCTTCATCGTACAATGGCCGGGGCCGGGACGCCTAACCGCCTCCGCCTGTTGTGACGTGAAGTGATCCTCAAGTTTCTTTCTGGTCTAGCTTCTCCAATGGCTAACCGGCTCCTTTGCCGGTCTCCTATAAAGAAGACATAGCACATAACCTATAAACTATAAACCTATAACCAAATAACCTATAAACTATTTATATCAAAACCAAATAACCTATAACCTATTAAAATAATTCTAACTAATTAAGATAAATATCAAAATTAAATAATAAACTATGGGTCTAACTGATGACGAATGAATGAAATGGAATAATACATTCTTTACTATTCTTAAATTTTTTTACCATTTATAAAGAATATTATTTCATTTACATTTCTTATCATTCTTTTTATTCTAGAGGAATATAGAAAAAAATTGTAACTCACTAAAAATAATAAGGAATAATCTTTCTCTTTATTCTTATAATTTTATTTCTCTTCATTTTTTCTCTATTCATTTATAATGACCACAGTTAGACTTTATATAATCAAAATATTTGGAATGTATCTAAATATCTATATGCATTATTCTCTCCGGGTTAGAGAAGATTCACTCTCAAATCTCGTTCTTTTGCAGATATTCCTTTTCCATTAGTTTCTTTGATTGATGATTCCACGGTTGATACATCACTGAATTATTCATCTTAATGAATATGTCTTCAATGAATTTTTCTAGATCCACCGTGTAGTCACATATCTCTTTATTTGTTAATGCATGTATCATAAAGAGGCCAAATGATTCCCAATTTTCCAATGCACGTGTAACCCAGTTACTTTCTTCACATTTAGATCTCAATATTTCACTTTGGATAGCACCTCTGAAACCTCTAACGCGTGATTGTGTAGTCCTGAACGCATCTTTGCTGAATACAAATTAAATCAATTGGCTCGACCATCATGTCCTCACCATATTGATCATAGATGGCAAGACCAATAATTTCTTTGTAAACAATTACTTCACTTTCCACGAATAAATTCTTCATGATCCAGAATCGAATTTTGATTAAGAAACTAAAATACCAGCTCTGATACCACTTGATGTAGTGGAAGTTACGATAACATAAAGATTTTATTTAGTCTAAAAATACATAAGATTAATGTCTTCTTAAATTCATTGAGATCTTTATAGATCTACAGAAAACAAGGAACAAATAGACAACTCTCAATTTTAATAATCAAATCATAAACTAAATACAACTCTAGACATAAGAAGCTTATTTAATATCAAAACCAAATAACCTATAAACTATTAAAAATATTAAAAATAATTCTAACTAATTAAGATAAATATCAAAAATATATAATAAAATATATTATCAAAATATTTGGAATATATCCAAATATCTATATGCATCAATACATATTCCGAAAATACAGAAAATTATACGTTTTGTTGAGATATATATCAGAAAGTAGACATGCACTACCTGAACCAAATTTTAGTTCAACTATTTTGAATAAACCGATCAATATCATTATAAAACAGATTTGGATCGGTCTAGGATCGTGATTTGAATATTTTCATTTTTTAATTTTCCAAACTAATATATACCACTTTGTTTTGAAAATATATTTAGTATTTCAGAGCAAATGAAAAGCTAACTGAAACTATCTGATCTATCCGCCATTGTAGGGATAGAAGATAATGGGAAGATCCCATTTTTGGAGTTGTGTGAAAAGCTTTAAAGGAGAGAAGGAAACATATTTTTATTTTCATTGGGAAGATAATGAAAGTTACAAATTTTGTTAAACTTGATCCACTTTGTCTAACTACTCCTTTTAAAATCATTTAAAGTTTTTGAACTATTTCATATTATTGAAACTAATTAAGACATGTCTTTTGTTTTTTTGGAAGGATTTTTTGGGAAATAGGCTCACTGGTATACCACATCATCAGTGACATTATCAGAGCTTCGTTAGCAGTTATATACATGTCGGAAGCGAATAAATATAAATATTGAATTCATTTTTTTCATCTAAATTTCAATTAACATTCAAAGAAACATACAAGATAGAATACAAAAATGGACAGAAAATGAAAGAATATTCAGAATCAAAATCTAAACAATTGAAACTTAAATCTAACAAAGATGTAATATAATTAAGAGATATATTATTACTTAAAGAGATAATGTCACTAAAACTAGGACTGATGAATCAATTAGAAACTCACGATCTTTCTAAAAAACCGATAATACCAAAGCTGAAGAAAAGACCAATGATTTGAGTGAACTCAACCCTGAAGTTTTTTTTTTTGCCAAATATGTGAATTCCATTAAAATGGGTAGAGATTGTTAAAGATACAATCGGTTATATCAGACAATGGTTTACCTTGGCAAAAAAATTAAAAACAAGGTAAAGCATTAAAACAAGAAGCTCCAAAATGTTACTCCCTTGAAAGCCAATGTTGCATCAGTCCGCAGCTCTGTTTTTGATTTCTCTTAGACAGAATTGCATCTCTAATGAAACAGTCTAGCAGCTTGAAGATGATTCCCAATGGAGTGGAGATATTGTCATGATATCACTTGTTATGCTCAAACCAAACTAAATAGATTGTTGCTGATGCTACCAAATGTTTAAGAAGCTTAGGAGGAAATATAGGAGTATTAATTTTAATGAAACCCCATTTATTATATACTGAAAACCAAATTAAATAGATTGGTGTGGGATTTCACACCATATCGTAAAAGGAGTTTTGGGTTTATGGTTCTTCGAGCTCAAGCTTTCTCAGCCAAAGATGGAGATGCTTTCTGCAGAGGTAAATATTGGAGTGGTCACTGGAGATAATCACTGTAGGATGCGGCTATGGCAGGAAAGACAACTGCTCACAGGATGAAACTTTCTCTGGTTCGTGATCGTAAGGAGAATGCGTAAAAAGAGAGAAGACAAGTTATGCGGTGTGTTTTTTGTGTGAGCTATAAGTAGAGAAATCTGGCCTAAAGTGGAGATTATTGGATATAGGCTCAATTTCTATATCTTCTAAGGCCCACTGCGAACTCATAAATGAATGTCCATGAAGTATTAAAGATGACTTTCTTTTTAGGTTGGTTCAAGTCGGCAGTAACCTACGAGACATATTGGGAATATCATGATTTGTTATAATCCAGTGGCGGTTAGGAATATTAATCTATGCGTATAAATAGACAGCTATGATGAATAGAAAATCATCCAAAACACAAGACCAAAGATAGAGAGAGAGCTAAAGAAAGATCTGGACAGAGAAGAAACTTAAGGCAAGAGACATTGTTTGAGTCATGTCGTTTCGGGATAAAGTTTCTTTGATCTCTCTTTTTTGTGTCTTCTTATTGAGCGCTTAGAGCGTTTGTGTAAACCCTTTGATTGATAGTAGAAGTTTTGGGAGACAGTTCCCACCCGAGACGTATCGGTTCGAGACTGGGAACTCGGTGATCAAATTCTCTATGTTACAGAATTACGAAATCTAACGAACAATAATTCCTGACAAATTTTAGTCTTGTGTTTCTATTGTGTTTCAGATGCTTTGAACCTTCACCTATTACCTTCTTTTAGATCTATTCCTTATTATATGTAACTTGTGTCACAAATTTTCCTATTCTCCGTTGTCTTCAGAACAATACTGACTGACCGTTCAATAGAAAAGGAAACTAGTTTTTTTTGTGCAGGTTTCTTTCTGGATCTTCGTATATGGGTTACAATTGGGCCTAAAACTAATAATCTCCACCTTAGACCCATATTTCTTCATCAGCCATTATGTTCTCTCTCGGGGATCACTTTGACGTTTTCCAACGAACCAACTCCTTTCCAATATCAACACAACCTACAAATTGCATATGTGTAATAACTTCGGCGAATGTTCTTGTAGTTACAGAGAATAAGGATATTAATCTGTTATAAGAGAAGGTCATATGTGAAGGTTCAAAGCATCTGACACACAATAGAAACACAAGACCAAAAACTTGTTAGGAATTATTGATCGTTAGATTGAGTGATTCTTTAACACAAAGATTTTGATGATCTTAATCGAAAATGAGAGATATCAATCCAAGTCCAACATTGAAAGTTTAGACAATAAGTGTTTAATATATAATAAAAAGTCTAACTCTAACTAGTATGATGTATTTTGGGAAGAACCCCAAAAGTAAATCAACGCAGGCCAACCTCTTAGCCAAAAATGAACAATATCGTAATAATCAGACAATAAAGAGTTGGACATGAGCTCAATATATCACAACAATTGGTATTAAAGCGGTATGACGAAGATCTGCAAGAAGACCAAAATATTCTCTAAGTATGAATGAGACCTTTCAAGTCAGAAGATGAGGTCTGTGACAGAAACTAGTCAGAAGATTTTGATAGTTCAGTTAGGAGAGGAGTATCCTCAAAAGCAATTCAAAGTAACCTTGTGATTAAGGGTACAAGATGATGCCAAGATGAGCTCCTAAAGGAAAAAATACAAGATGAGTGTGGTCCTTGGTTTGAGGGGAAAATGAAAGATGTGAGTCCCACATTGGAAGTTTAGATAATGAGTATCTAAGAAATTAAACTTTAATTAGTACGAGTCATTTTGACAAGAAATTAAAAAATAAATATATACGGATCAGTCTCTTAGGTCCAAAATATATAGCATTATATTAATCGGGTAATAAAAAGTTGTATATGAACTAAGTAAAATTCCAACAACGAGTAAAGAACAATTGAGTTTCACCTATAGAAGTTCATACATACACACACCGTCACTCGTATATATATTATTAAACATTCAAAATAAAAACAGAATCAGAAAAATCCAATTAAAAGCGAGTGCTTCTATTCATCTGCTTTGCCTCTCCTTGCAGTCAAACTTCATCAGCGGGTTCATTTTCTGAGGCTTAGTAAAACAGATATGATGTTGACAATGACAGCCACAAAGAGAATGACTCCTATTATCATGTTCATGAGATAAATATACTGTGGAGTCTTGTGGTTTCTCTGCATTGCTTCCTCTGTAATAAACCAGCCCTTCTTCTCTGTCTTCACCATAGATGATAATGCCTTCTTGTCCAGGGATGCATCATCAGTGGCTTTAGACTTGCCTTCTTTCACCTGAAAAGGAAACAACAACATTCTTATCTTTGAAAATTCATCATATGTTTAAGAAAATAGCCACATAAATCAATACATGAGCAGCTTGTTTTGATGGCATGGTGCGTCGTGTGAAACGAGACTCCCGGGTCTTTCCATTAATAGAAGTTTGTATATATTTGGAAGAGTCTTTCCTCAACGACATAATCTCGTCTACACTACCATCGCTATCACCCGGACTTGATGTTCCTTGGTAACTCTGCTCATGTTAGAACAGAAAGCAGTGAATACAGATTACTCTTATCAATGCTACAATATTGATACAGAAAACGAGTCAAATAGTTTTACTGTTGCAGATATGGATTCAGCATCGCTATCAGTGCAGCTATCATCAACAATGATCCCAGTCAAAGGTCTCTTTGGCCTGTGATTGCTTTGGTTCTCTTGCATTATGTGTTCTTGATTGCGAAACACATCTTCGAAATTCCCTCCGTTATAATCCAGCAACCCATTCCAATAATCATCACCGTAAGGAGTTTGTGGGTAGTAGTCTGTGAAAATCTTGTTTGGATTGAACACATTACAGGGAGAGAGATCCTCTTGTTGGTTCAGTGGGATTAACAAGTCATACATAGACATACCATCTTCTTGACCTTGCTGCTCAACCTGAACATGTCAAGAAACGGGTTGATTATAGTAATGAATAAATAAAAATCATTGCGAGAAGCTGGACGCACCTCAGGCGATGTGTTAATGACTCTGGCAGTATTGGAATTAGGGACCGTAGAGCTGCTTGGTTCATTCGAGTTATTACCATACAAACTGTCTCCATCATCACCCTTGTACATTACTTGGCATATAACATAGGTCCTCTGAAGCAAATAAGAAAGTTACACACATATAAGTTCTGTGGAGCCAAAGCAAAATTGAATACAAATCACACAAGACAACTCTATCACAAGCAAAACAAAACTCACAAGCTTTAAATAAATAAATAAATAACTAGACCACAACATATATAACCCTTTATCCATCAAACTGAGCTAAATATAGCATCCAACACGTACAGGGGAAATCACGGCCAAACAACTAGTCCAGAGACAATAATCAAACCCCATATTTTGTGAATGAGAGAAAATCCTAGATCACTGGTTTGAAAATAATGAAGTAATATAAAATAATTAAAGGTCAATCCACTTATTATCACTCATATCTCCTAAATTCATATTTACATATATATATATATATATATATATATATATATATATATTATTAAAAGAGAAGTACAAAATAGAAATGCCCCTTAGTTTTTAAAGTTATTTACACTACTATGCCATTAAAATATTTATTAACCGATATTTAAGTATGTTTGTCTTTTTCTAATTTAAACAATAAATTTAAGCATCTCATATCTTTTCCTAATTTAGATAATATATTTCTTTAACCGAATCTTAACTAAAATAGATTTTTCCAATAGATTCTAATTAGATTTCTTATTAACATATTAAATATTTTTTAATATTTATTATTAATAAACAATAAAATAAAAATTCACACATCATAATCAATTTATATAATATATAAATAAAATATAAAATAATATATTCATAAACTATTGGTATAATGTTTTCATTTATATAAATTTAATTATTTATAAATATTGGATTTGTTTATATGATACATTGTGATATAACAAACGATTAAAATCACAAAATATAATTTTTAAAGTAATAAATAAAATTGTTATATTTTAAAAATGTTATATTAATAATTATGTAATATATTTAAATTTACAAATATATATATTATACCGTTTAGTACATTTTTTAAGTAAAAACAAATATTAGACGATCGCGGGTCAAATTCTATGAATAAACAATAACATCACACGATTATTTTTCTTTAACAAAATTATTTTAATAGAAATTATAATTCTAAATACTTTTATATATTTTTTAAATTTATAAATTTATTTTATTTGTTTTTAAGGGGTGCTAATATTTTAGAATTGGAAAGGATTATGATCTACCATACACTATTTTAATTAGGATAATTAAAATTTATATCATAATATTTTATTAAATTTGAATTTTATTTTTTTATAACTGCAAAGTTTACTTTTCCATCTAAATTTATGTCCAAATATTACAAATACATCATTTAGTAAAATCAAAAAACTAAAAACAGAAATAAATACTTGCACGGTCGCGCGGATCAAGGTCTAATATATCTTTATTAAGATCAGGACTACAATAGTAGCAAGAAAAAATGGACCACAATCCCTGTTCAACTAATACATAATTAAACCCAAACTGATCTTAAGGTGGCATCCAATACAAGCGAAATCATAGCCAACAACTAGCCTAGAAACGGATGTATCAAATCACATATATTCGTTTTATTTGTGGATCAGAAATTTTTTTATTAGTTAATCTTTTTGGACTTGAATAAATAACGAAATGATATATAAAAAGAAGCGATAGATTTAGTTATTGTCCGTTAGTTTTGAGTTGAAAAAGCTCAAATTTAATATATTCATATAAGAGGATCATGACTAAACAGAAATTCAACTAATACATATAATTAATCTCAAATTGAGGTAGCAGTAACATCACAGGGGAATTAAAGCGGTATCAAAGAGATCAGACAAAGATTGAATCAAAACCGATTTCCACAATAGAAAGACTATATAGAAATTAAAAAAAAAAAAAAACTCAAATGAAACAATAGTTGAGATAGCAAATCCAATTTTGGGGAGAAACAAACAAAGAAATAAATAAAAACTGTTGAGGAAGAATAATTACCTGATTAAGAGGCAAGGAAGTGATGTGATACTCGTGCATGACCCAAGGAGTCCAAACTCCATTAGGAACCCTACCTTCATAGTACACAAGCGTCTTCTTAATACCAATCTCAACACCATTTCCTCTCATATCCTTGATTTTTCTATCAACCCCAGTAGCTTTCCAATATCCACAAGGTGTAGTTCTCTTCGTTACATTCTTCTTCGCAGACGTGTACTCCTTGGGAGAGAAGAAGTACCATACAAGATCCTTGGATTCGAGCTTCGATAACGCTGCAAGGAAAATAAGAAATTATGAAATGATGGATGATGAAAGAGTGAGTGAGTGAGTGAGAGAGAGGAACTTACAAGGCAAAAACCATGGTTCGTAACGACAGATGTTGACCTCGCTAATGGCATGGTCGACGAGCCATGAATTACCAAGAATCTTGTTCTTGATGTAATGGTTGATCAGTTCCTCTCCCGTAGGACTAAATCTATATCCCACCAGATTCTTCTCCATTTTATGCAACTCGAACTAGCTAGCTAATAGTGTAGAGAAGAAAGAAAGGTTATTTGCTTATTTATACACACACTAAATAGTGTTTCAAAAAAAAAAAATTGTTTCAAAAAAAAAAATACACACACTAAATAATATTTTTGTTCTGAAGAAAAATAATAAAATGACACGTTGTTTGTTATATGTGGGTCTAAACTCTTAAAGCAGACAACACAAAGGGCACCAAACTAAAAAACGATTGGAGGATAATGTTTTGTTTTTTTCCTAAATGTTGACAAAAAGGAGTTTTCCAACATGGGATAGACTTGTTTATTGTTTGTTGGTGGAAACTGTAGCAGCTTAGGAACTAAGGCGGGGTCTTTTTCTTTTTCTTGATCTTTTTTTTTTTGGAAATATTCTTTATGGTGATATAGCCACCACCATTGACGATGACATAATATACATCTTACTTTTTTTTTCTTTGAAACATTTCTTCTTTACTTTCTATTATACGAATTTCTTATACTTAGAACACTAGTATAATTGAAAATATTTCAGAGAATTTAAATTATAGTTTCATTAATTTAAACTGAATTTAAAAAATATTTCAAAGACTAATATAAATCTTGGGCTTTTTGTAAAAAAGACTCAAAACTCAAAGTTAAATACAAAACTAATCCATAATTTTTTTGAATTTTCATTTATCTTATACATTCCAAAAGTTTGAATTATTTACGAAAATACTATTATTTTTATTATTTTTTAAATGTGTATTTTATTCTATCATCCTCATTTTCATCAAGTATTTACATTGAAATCAATTCACCAACCACAATGAACAACCAATTTGAAGCTTTTAATGCACCTCAAAATCGATTTTCACTCATTCTATCTCATTTCTTATGCACTAAAAACAACATCTATTTCACTTTCTCTCTATATTTATCCAAAAAAATTCAAGATCTTGATTCTAAAATTTTATGGTTTATAGAGTCACTCAAGCTTACGATTCTTGGTGGGTCGCTTTCGTTTGAGCTTATATATGTTTGGAGAAGACTTATGTGTGCTAAACAAGTTATATCAATGGTTGAAGCTATGAAATCCAAAATAAAAAAATCCAGATATGTCCGTCAGAAGACTTCCACATAAGTCTTCTGGTAGTAGAAGACTTACACGGAAGTCAAATGATCAATGCAGAGGTTAGTTTTGCAATTGATTTTTTGTATGTTTTTTAACGATGACTTCTCTAGAAGTCGTCCAGTCGTCCATTTTTTTTGTTAACAAAAAAAATCTCGACAACACGAGAGACGACTTCCATGTAAGTTGTCTATAAACATGTTAGTTTTGTAATTAACTGTATTGTGTCAAAAATTTGACTTTCTTTAGACGACTTACAAGGAAGTTGACAGTGAGATTTGACTTTCTTTGGTAAAATTAAAATTATTTAAGTTGCGTGTAAGTCATCTAGATAAAATTAAAATATTTAAGTTTTATTTTTCAATTGCAAAAATAACCTGAGACAACTTTCATTGACAGTGAGAAGACTTCCATCGAGAGTTCGGAAGACTTACATGAAAGTTGTCTGCCATACGACTTTCTTGTAAATCGTCCAAAGGAAGTCAAATTTCTAACACAATATAATCAATTGCAAAACTAACATGTTTATCCTAAATGACTTACAGGAAAGTCATCTCTGGTATTTTCGAGATTTTCTTGTTAGCAAAAGTAAACTAAGATTTACAAAGGAAGACTTCCAAAGAAGTTTGGCTGAAGAGTAGACTTCTTTGGAAGTCATCCTTTGTAAATTTTCAATTGCAAAAGTGACATAAATAGACGACTTCCCTGGAAGTCTTCTACGTTAATGTTTAATAAACTTTCATTTTCTCTATAACTATAAAAAAAAAAAATCTTGTTAGTTCATGTATAGTAGTCAATATTGGGGCTACTGAATGAAATTCATAACTTAATTGGTGATAATTATGAGATTACCAACATTATTGTTTATTAAAGTTTCTAGCTAATTCGAGAAGACTTCCATGGAAGTCTTCTACGCTAGGTTTTGTAAACTTGTTAAGTAACTTTAAGATAATGTCAAAGGAAGACTTCTAGTGAAATCTTCCTAAAATTCTTCTAGTGATGAGACTTCTTGAAAGACTTCTAATAAAGAAACCACATACCAAATGTATGCTTAACACATGAGATGATAACAATCATCAGCAATTTTTATGTACGGTTCCAGTGTCTAAATAATTTATTTTGTTTACAGTTATGGTGATCGATCATCAAGTCTATATTTTTGACTATTGGTTTAACAACTAAGTTTTTTGGGGTTTGCCTTGAGTTAGCATAATAAGATATTGATATGTTAATTTCATGAGATTTAATTTTTAATTTTTTACTTAAAATTTTAGTAAATTTGACAAAAAAATTGAGTTATTGTGTTTTACTATTGTTATATCAATAACTTTAGTAAAGTCAAGTATTTTTGGCAAGATAATATTGTACACATAAACATATTTACCAAATTCTCTAGATTAATATCTCTTCAAATTTACAAAAGAATTCACAACTAAAAGAGTACACATAAAAATCACAAAATATATCATAAACAAAACTATTACACATAGAGTTAGAAATCATTCCTCCACAAAAATTAGCTTGAACTCTATCAGAAGACTTCCATGAAGTCATAAGACTTCCATGAAGTCAGAAGACTTCCCAGAAGTCTTCCGAGAAGTCTTCCAAAGTTTTCCCAGAAGTCTTCCAAAGTTTTCCCAGAAGTCTTCCAAAGTTTGATTGAGATATGAAAAACATGCATATCCAAACCCAGATCTGAAAAACATGCATATCCAAAAACCTTCAAATAACTTCAAAACAGAAAAAAATTGATGGAAGATTGGATAGAATATACTTTAATAGAACACACAAAAATACATATTCAAAATTTATAAATCTACCCTTAAAGGAGTGGAAGATGAGAACCATCTGATTAAAAACCTGCAAAAAAAAAGATAAATTAGTGGAAAGACATGAGATAAAAATGAAAATTCATATAAAGTTTGGTATTTTCAAGTTGAAAGAGATTAGAGAGAGGTTGGAGAGTTTTAGTTTGGGAAAAAGGTAAGAGCTTTATGCAACAGGAGGTTACCAAATGAAGAAAAATCAGACAAAAAGACTAACCAAAACGCTCAGAAAGAAGAGACATGGGAGAAGACTCCATCAGAGGACTTCTAAAATATAATGCGTTAGAAAACTTCATGGAAGTCTTTCAGAAGACTTCTTGGAAAACTTTCAGAAGACTTCTTGGAAAACTTTCAGAAGACTTCTTGGAAATCTTTCAAAAGAATTCCTGGAAGTCTTTAAGAAAACTTCCTAGAAGTCTTTAAGAAAACTTCCTGGAAGTCTTTCAGAACACTTCCTAAAAGTCTTTCAGAACACTTCTTAAAAGTCTTTCAGAACACTTCCAGAGAGTCTTTCAGAAGACTTCCTAGAAGTCTTCTAGCGCATTATATTTTAGAAGACTTCCTAGAAATCTTTCAAAGTCTGATTCATATCTGAAAAACATGTATATCCAAATCTAGATCTGAAAAACTTGCATATCCAAAAATATTAAAATGGCTTAAAATAGAGAAAATGAGTAGAAGATTAGATAGATCTAATTTTATAGAACACACAAAAATACATATTTAAAATTTATAAATTTACTTTTAAAGGAGTGGAAGATGAGAATCATGTAATTAAAAACCTGCAAAAACAAAATAAATTAGTGAGAAAAATATGAGAAAAAAATGAAAAGTTGATATAAAGTTTAGTCGACAAACATATAAAGATCGTCAGCTGTCTTCTCAAGGCTTTTGTTGCTCGCAAACTGCTCCACGAACTTGTCGGTAAGTATTGCAAAAGAGCATATGGACCCATTAGGTAGGTTGATATACCACTGCAGGACAGGTCCTGCTAGGGTTGAACCAAAACCATTGCACATGGTCGCTTTCCTCAACTCTTTTTGGATAGCTATAGAGAGCCTCTATTGCTTGTATTGGGTGACGTGATTATCCGGATCGATGGTACCGTCATACATCCTAATGTTGGGGAAGGAAAACTTGCTTGGCATCTCTATCGACGCAATCTCTTCCGCAAAGGGAGTGTTGGTGTACGAGTTAGGATCGCTTCTCTAGATCGGAGGAGCTACACTCGGAAGCCTTTCTATTATGGATTAGATGGCCTCGAATTTCTTGGAAAACTCCCGCTCGAGATAAGCGGTTATGTTGGACCTTGTTGTCGATACTTCCCTCTGGTGTCTACTCATCGGCCTCCATCTCGTAGTCTCTCTCTTCCACAATGTATGTTCGGGTTTTCCTTGCGGAATCAGCTCTCGCAGTGGCATCTCCATTCAGTGGTGGAGGCTGCCGGGTATCTTCACCTTAAGTAATTGATGTCTCTAGAGATTGCATAGGTCGAACATGAGTTCGGAATCGACATCGCTTGTTGCTCACCATGTGGAGATCTTGGTTTTCGTTTTGGAGAACAAAGTTCTCAGATTCGAGCTGAGAAAGTTTTTCCGCTCTTTGCTCCAGCAGCTTGGAGTGCTCGCTTAGCGTATTCTTTAAGTTTTGAACTTCTGAGAGAAGCTCGGGATTCTCGATGGCCGCGTCTTGAGCTTTGTACGGCTTGGTGATTTGATTTTGCAAAGCCTCGAGTCGAGTTTGCAACTAAATCTCTCTTGGAGTAGCCGAAAGTCATTCGTCTTGGTCGTTCGTTGCCATCCTCACATAGCTTAGATTACCTATTCTTCTAGCGCCAAACTGTTAGGCTATTTTTAGGTAGGATCTTTGATGGGGCTATGGAACAACGAGTAAACAATAGAAACAAAGATATCATGATTGAAAGAGATGTTTTATTGATAATGAGCATGAATTACAACATTTGGTGTATAAACTCTAGTTCTAGCCGCCGAGCTCTAATCTCTTAGTCTCTGAATGTCAATCTCTCATTGCCCTCATATCCCTCATGGCCTCTCTCATCGCCCTCATAGGCTCTAATCGCCCTAATAGGGCTCTTTGAGGTTTAGTGAGGCTTTCAATGTGTTCTCCTTTGAATCTTGATTGAAATGTCTCTCGTTTCGTCTCGATCGCAGTTTCTCGATCGCAGTTCCGTTGAAAATTTAAGATAAAAATAACAAAGACTTGTTTTCTCATAAAGTTTTGAATCAGTTTGTATATAGCAATAAATGGTTAACTTGACACCATTGTCTTGATTATATGATTGGTTATCATTATCCAAAAGAACCAACAGATTGAGAACGAACATCATATAAACAATAATTTCTCCATAAAAACTGTCAAAACATTTAAAGTCGAAAACAGCCCGAGAAGGTCTAAAACGCGACGAAATCCCACTTATAATTCAAGACGAGTATATGCCAAGAGTATAATGACGGGTTATTCGATTTTGGTAAAAGATAAATATAAAAATTCCAAGATAAACACGAGGGTGGAGGAGATAAAGAATATTCTCGCAAAGGGATAAACTCGAATCGGGGACAACAACCAGCTCGCAACAACAATGTTGAAAACACTCCAGCAGGGAACGTCTATGCGGTCAACGCTAACGCAAACACTGCAGCATTCGAGGAGATTAAAAAGATGTTCTAGACTCTCAAAAAGAAGTATAACGAATAGGATAAGCTAATGTGTTCTCTTGTTAAACATGTTGAAACCCTAACAACGAGAACTAACAAGAGTCCGCAGCGGAAGAAGGCTTGATTTCACAACTCTGTTTGATAGATCCGCTAGCACACAGAGAAATCCATTGGAACAAAACCCCGATGAGGTAACTCATGTCGTAATGTGGCAAAACATGAAAAATCTTCCACCTCCTGAACAGGAAACAGAAGAAAACGGAGTCGAGCGAGTCAACTTGGACCCCAACGATCGATATGATCATTCGGAGGATGACGCTGACGTCCATCCAAGAAAGACGAGAAGCCAGACAACTCGGCAAATTTCATCGTTCAATAAACACATGACTGAAGAGGAAGAAAACATATTTTGGGTAAAACATAAGGGGTTAGCCAAGGAACATGCACAAAGTACTTGCAGTAAACGCTGACAAGCTCGGAAAACTGTTGGCGATGACCTTGATGAGATTCACGATCTCCATGAGTACATCGCAAAAACAGTTGCAGAAGTAAAAGCAATGAAATCGCAAAATCACTACGCTACCAGAACCGCACCTGAGATCGACACACTTATCGAAGAGGCTCTAAAACTCCATTCACCTCTCGTATCACGGATACAATTGTTTCGGATCCTGAGAAGATTAAAATTCCTATGTATAATGGCACCACTAACCCCAAAACGCATCTGTAATCTTTCCAGATCGCGATGGGAAGTGTAAAACTCAGGTTGCAAGAAAGACACAGGCTACTGCCTCCTCTTCGTCGAAAATCTCCAAAGAGCCGCACTCTAATGGTTTTCTCGTTTAAAAAAAAAATCCATCGGAAACTTCCGTCAGCTCTCCTCGGCATTTCTCAAGCAATACTCCATGTTCATGGACAGAGAAACTTAAGATGTAGATTTTTGGATCCTCGATCAAAGAGATGACGATCTCTGCGAGACTTCATGAGCAGGTTCAAGGTTGTCACGTCACGAGTTAATGGAATCAGCGACAAAGTAGCCTTGGACGCAATGAGAAAAACACTTTGGTACAAGTCCAAGTTCATAAAGTAGGTTTCTCTTGAGAAAATGCGCACGATCTAGGACGCATCCAAGACGCTCTCCACAAGACCACCAACTTCATTATCAACAAAGAAAGGATGAAAGTCATGTCACAAAAACATAAGCCTCCAAAATCATCCGCAATAAACTTTGCATCAGCGTCGAAGGCCAAAAAGAAAACCACTCGTAACGACAAGTATGTCCATCACGAGGACGAGGATATCCGAGGAGCACATAACTATGTCATCGACTCAAATTCAGAACGAGGAAGAATGTCGAGAAAAACGTGAACCTGAAACCCATCATACGACGAGAACGCTTTCTGCAAGTTCCACCAGTGATACCAAATATGGCCCACATTCAATCGACATCAAAAGTGGTCCACCTTCAGAGGATAGAGTGCAATGCAATATTAAGTTAATTACAGCCTCCAGGTTTGAGATAACAACTATGAATTCACTTTCACATCATAAAAAGTAAATCCTTAGAATTTGCAGGCTCTTGAGGATAATATCTACAGATCCTTTTGGATCAGAAGGCTAATTCCTTGGAACCTCTGGGTTCCCAAGGATAAATCTACATGCCTTCGAGGATCAGAACACAAATCCCTTTGAAACTCCAAATTTCAAAGATGAAGCGACAAAAATTTCGGATTCTTACATGACAGGGTTTGATATTTTTGGGTAATACGAAGAAAACTCAGCTTCTAGATTTCAACAAGTGTTTCATTCTTCCAGAAAAGAAAGTAAAAGAATGCTACCTATATAAACGCATGTCCTCTCTGCAATATATTTACTACTCAAAATATACTCACAGGTTAATATCTTTCCTTTCTAATACAAGAAGAATTTTCTATATACTAAAGCACAAGTCACATGGCCAATCAAATTTTGACACATGGCTTGTGTTTTAATATAATTTTTTTCAATAAAATAAGCAAAATATATAAGTTTTAATCTTTTAAAAAATATAATAAGTAATATGGGTTAAAAATAAAAATAAGTAAGATTATAAATTAAAATTTTAGTTGTAAAAAATTCAAACTTTTAATCTAAAAATTAAATATAATCTCATATTTTTGGAAAATACTGCAAACATGTATTCATTTTAAAATAATATTAAAAGTATTGTGCAACCGTTCTCCCGTTCAATCTATTTGTTTAATTTTGAATGTACTATTGTTATTCAGTTTCATAAAATATTTGACATAAAATCATTTATTTCTAAATGAAAAATTATAAATTTTCAAATATTTTATTGTTGTGCAAATTTTTTAATTTATTAGTCAAAAAAATAATATTATTACATATATTTTGATTTCATATTTAATATACCCGTGCGAAGCACGGGACAAAATACTAGTACAATATATTCAGTAATGGACTAACACATATTTAATTTCCCTTTCTTAATCACTAAGGACGTTTATGAACATATAGTTAGTAAAGTGATTAAGAAATATGTAATTTTAAAAAAAAATAAACAAAATTTTAGATTATTTCATTTTATGCAAGGTGTGAGTGATTATCTAATAACATAGTAAAATGAATCAAAAGAGCTCCAACAAAACAATACTAACACAATCAAAGTTGTATATGCATGTGGAAATTAATCAAACCAAAATTATTGGTTTTCAGTTTGGATCAGTTAGAGGTTTGGTTGCAGATTTTCTTAAAAAAAAAAAAAATTGTACCGTAGTCAGCTAGTTCGTTTATTTTTAATTATAACCAATTCATAACAGTTTTACTAACTAAAATAACCAAATTTAACATTTGCGATGTCATTTACTAGGTTCGTATTATGATCATGTTTTTCTTTCAGATTCAGTTTCCTTTGATTATTTAGATCAGATTAATGAGAAGTGAGAGACTTGGCAGTTTCGAATAATCTGAACCAAATGACACATAACCTAACGCGATTTCCATTTTTGGCGGATTGATTGATGTATTATACAAAACCAAACCAAACCAGATCACTCGTTTTATTAGACCAGGGTGAAAAGCAGCTTTGTTTGACGAAACAAAGGTCCAAAGCAAGAGAGCTCTCTTACTAGTATTAACACACGCTCTCCAGTGACTCTGAAGTCTGAACAGTCCATAGTCTCTCCAAAACGACAGGGTTGTGCAAACAGGGCCTCAATGCAAGCCCAATGATCTCCGGCGCATTGTTCTCCCCCAACGGTTATCAACGGCTCCTTGACTACAAGACAAAAACATAGTCATTTATGAGGCAAAAGGAAAAAGCAAAGTAATGGCGAAGGATAGTACGGTTCTGCATTTGCAGAATCGATTCTCAGCCCTTGATGAAAATGAACACTGAGGATGAAGCCAACTAATAGAGAACTAGGATTTATGTTCTCATAAATGTTGGCTCTATCCCTTGTAAACAACTAAGCCGAAAGTAATAATTTCACTCTAAAAGAAAGTTCTTTCACTTCACCAAATTTTGTACTTTCGTTCATGGTATCAGAGCTATAGACGTCTACAATCCTCCATCGTTGAACATAGTTAACGCTGTTGCTGTTATAAACTCACAGATAAGAACTATATTATGTGGAAATGACAGTTCGAAGCATTTCTTAATGGTCAGGGTTTGCTTGGCTTCATCACCGGCTCAACACCCCAACCAGTCACCGTCTTGAACCTATAGGTTCACCTTATCCAAGAATAAGTCTTGTTTTATTAGACTAGGGTGAAAAGCAGACATGTTTGACAAAACAAAGGTCCAAAGCAGAGAGCTCTCTTACTAGGACCTACTTAGCCTCTGTAATTTTAGTTTCTGTTCTGCTTATGATTTGAAGTGGAAACAAAACTAATCCTTCAACCATTTTTATTTAGCATAATGATTTATTAAAAAGAAACAAAAAAGAAGAAAGAAAGCAACAAAATACCAGATTATATTATTCTAAGAGGGTTTGAAAATGATTTGTATGAAGCCATAGTTGAGTTTTCACCATCTCTTGTCCTCAAAACTTGATCCTTTTTTGGGAAGACAAATAAGAAGCAGCTTTACATATACACTCCTTCATCTGTTGACAAGAAAAGAGAGACACAAAGTTAGTTAGAATCATTCCTCTAAGTTTGCAAGTGTATAATCTTCAAAGTGTAAAGATGATATATGCTTACTATCGTTATCCTCCGGCTCGTTATAATCGTCATCATCATCATCAAAGTCTTTATTCTGCAAAACATAAAAGAAGAAGACGAAACTTTAACTAAACTTCAGAGCCAGAAGAGTTGACATCATTTCACCAATTAGTTTGGAAAAGAAGAAGAAGAAGAACCTGATTATAGTCACCATTGTCGGAATCTTCTCCCTCAGATTCCTCAACTTCATCATCACCTTCTCCTTCTTCATTTTCTTCCTTGCCTTCAGCCTATAAACCAAACCAAACAATCAAACATGTAGAACTTGTGAGGGCTCCTTAAGTATTTGTTATACCTTAAGCTTTGCTTCAAGCTTCTCCAAGACCTCCAACTTCTGCAGATCTAAAAAAACAGAACATAAACTTTGCGTTTCTTTATGTGTAAAACATTGTTGAAAGTAATAAAAACAACAATGTTACCTGCGTCTTGAGTCCATCTTGCTCTCTTCACAGGTCGTTCTCTTCGAGTATCTGAAAAGATTGCATATGATCAAACAGTAACTTACAAGAAGAATCTAAACTAACAGAAGAAGAAGAATCGTTCCAAACCTCCAAGAAGTTCTTTAGGGAAGTTATCAGGTCTAAGAACAAGAAAGTCATAGAAAGATCCCCTCTCATTAGACTTCTTCTTCTTTGGCTCCAACGTGTCTGAGAACCTTTCAATGTCTAAACTCTCACTCTCTGAATTAACCAAAAATAAAAAAGAGACCAAACGTTTTAAGATTACAAACTGATGTCTAAGAGAGTTTTTGTTTTGTAGTAAGAAGATACCTTTCTTTGAAACACCATCGCCTAAGTGGTAAGGCGAACTTTTCCAGAACCTCTCAAAAAAATTGAAGTTCCTAAGTAATTGGGTATCGTCTGAGATTGATTTACGGTCAGGTAACGTAATATCCTGCAACAAAAGGTTCAGCCTATGCATCATAAGATGAAACGAGAGGAGATGAATCAAAGCATAAAGTTTGGAACTTACAGGGAAAATAACAAAAGGTTCTGCCTTTGCGTACTCAACGCCAAACCCACCAAAGCCACCTCTTCCTCTTCCTCTTCCTCTTCCTCCTCTGTAAGCCATCTACAGGCTATTGTGGCGGTACAACGCGACGGCGATCTGGTACAGCGGCGGTGGGGACAAGATACAATTTAGGGGTACCCTTTATATTTATTTACTTAATTAATTCAAGAATTATACTTTACTACTTATTGCACTATAGTCCCTTTACTCTTATAATGCTTTCTATTTTATCGTATTATTAAATTTGGTCAATAATGACCTTTATTTCTATGATATTTTTGCATATAAATATAAAGAGAAATTATCTCATATAGCTCTAAAAACTTTTTGTCACAAATATAGCATCGAAGAAGTAAAATGACCAAAAATATTTTATTAAAGAGGTAAATATACATTTTTATCCCTAGAATTAACTAATATAGACTTAGAGTTTAAAATTAATGAATAGAGTTTTGGGATTCAGGTTTGAAATTTAAAAAAAAAAAAAAAAATTTCAAAAAGCATTTTCGAATTTAAAAAAAAAATTGAAAATAAATAAATTGAAAAAATAATTTTTTTATAAAAAATAAATTTAAAAACATATAATTCAAAACTATAAAAAATTACTCCTTATGTTTCATAATAAGTGTCATTTTATCTTTTCGTACACAGATTAAGAAAATATTTAATTTTACATATTTTCTATATAAAACATCATTACCATACACCTAACTATATTTCAACCAATAGAAAAATAAACTGGAAAATAAAATCAATAAATTATGCATTGAAATACTAAAACGACACTTATTTGTAACAAAAAAAAATTCTCTAAAATGACATTTAATATGAAACAGAGGGAGTACTTTTTATTTTTTCATTTTTTGTTTTTTGTTTTTCTTTACTTGTATTTATATATATATATATATATATATATAAATTTTTTACCTCTTTAATGTAACATTTTGGTCATTTTCTTTTTTAAAAGTTTTTTTATGACAAAAACTTTAAAAAAAATATTTGAGAGTATTGCCCAATATAAAATCTATATTGATATGTTATATTAGAATAGAGCATTTTTCATCAAACAACTATTATATCACTCAAACTCGAGGTGGTTTGAAGAACCAGACCGGAACAGAACAACCCATATATTACAATTCCATGTGAAATCTAGATATCTTAGCTAATGAATCAATTGATACATTCTCGTTACGAGGACAATACACAAGCGAAAATTCAGAGAATTTATCATTCAATTTCATTAGCTCCTTTAGCTCTATCGAGAAGTTTGGCCAAGCTTCGGGACCTTGTAACACTGAGACTTTGGCAGTTACAATAGAAGTGAAGAAATAAGAAACATAAATAGGAATAAGGAGAGAGAGAAGAGTATTCAGTTTGTTAATCACATATCCGATTGATACTTGTACTTTGTAGAGATAGTAGAGAGAGAGATCTATTGTACTTGTATTGCGCGTGTTGTGAGATAATAATATGTTAATTCATAACAGTTACAAAGCTTTAATGTAGAACACAAAGGGCCAAAAACTCAAAAGAAAGAAAAAAACCATAAAAGCTACTTAAATAATAAACAAAAAGAGTTTCATTTAGAAAGAGAGATATTCATCTAGTCTGCCTTGAGTTGCTTCATTTGAGAGCATCCGCTAACACTCTTGTATTCAAGCTGACTCAACTCGCTAAGCTTGCCAAGTTTTGTTTCATAGTTTTGGATTAGATCAAACCTATATATAGCGCAAGAAAAAGCATACATATAAATATAAAAGAAACTGAATAGTGAATATTCTATAAAAATTAAAAAAGAAAAAAAAACTAGAAGCGAACCAGTAGGCTAAAGACTGGAATGGAGAGAATCTGTCGTAAAATGATTGTGCTGCTGTCTCTAGCATCTCTTTCGAACATTCCTCATTTCCATGCGCCTCCAAACATAACATTAGATTAGATTAGATTAATCAGTGAAATATAACTAAGAAATATATATATAAATAAAGATATACCTCTCGGAAGAGTCTTAGGGTCTCGGTATCAGATGGAACGAGATGGTAATAACCAATACACATAAGCACTGTTGCAGTAACAAAAGCACCAAAGCCTGTCAATTTTTTCAGTTTCTCAGACACTTGTTCTGCTTTCATATCTCTCCTTTCCATCTCTTCAAGATCCAGTTTCCCGCTTTCGACCAACTTTGCTAATTTAACGATCCAATTTGCTCTATACCCGAGTTTACAGTGCTTGTTAATCAACTCTTTGTCAAGGCTAGCTATTTCCTTGGCACTCGGGAAGTTTCCCCTTGCTTCTTCTTCTTTCTTGCAACTTTCCTTTGTTTCTTTCCTTGCTTTGATCACTACTCGTTTCCGTTTTTTACTAGTTACTGTTCCGTCAGCTAGCTTAGATTGCAATATGCAGAGGCTAGAAGCCATACCTAGTGTCCTCTCCCAAGTAGTGTTACACAACAAGATGGATTTCACCATATCTTCAAAGAGAGATGGGGAGCGGAAAATTCGACCGAAACCATTCTTCTTTGCATCCTCATGAAGTTGTTGGAAGTCGGTCACGTCACGTTCATCCTCAGCTGATATTCTCAGCATCCTTCCCACTTGTTGCAAGATTAGTTCTTCGTCGACCCTTGAGACATTGTTGATGCCGTGAACTTGAATCACAAGAAAAGAGAGTGTGCGAGGGTGAGAGATTGTCACACTCACAGATGAGGAGTTTGAAAGGGTCAAAGGTCGAGTTAGTGACTTGGATTTGGGGTTCCACACGTTTGGAGCCATCATGAAGAAGCCATGGTTACATACCGCTTTCTCCATATCAAATTTTCTTTCAAACTCTTTTAGATATAGTCTCAAATTCATCTTTTTTTTGTTGCTTTTAAAGTATTTCTTCTGATTTTGTGTTTGAATAATCTTTGTCATTTTCTTTCTTTATATAGTGTGATTATGTTCCCTTTGCCTCTTCGTATATACAACTGCTTTTAAATATTTTGCATTTTACCGAGATCAAAGACTAATTAGTTTACTTTACGTTCCCAATTTCACTGGTCTTCGCTGGCCCCACTTTCACTGTCAGAGACTAAAACGTTGTGCTCTTTCTCTCGCCTCTCTAGTTTAGTGGGTACAGAGACTTAGTTTTTTGCCTAAATATATACTACTTCGTCAATCGTGACATAGGGTTATATCAAAGTTCATGTTTTTCCTTGCGCATAGGACTCAGAAGCAAAACTGGGACATATATTCAAAGTTCTTTTCGCCAATGATATCTTTGCCAAGCTACTGAAATAAATAAAGGAAGAAAATGAACCAATGTTTTTAAGTAGAGCACTGAAAGAGAGCATCGTGAAACCAAGTCACTGTTTCCTACTATCACCACTTGACACAACACTGAGCCTGACCTAAGAACATCATTAACCGAACAACTCCATTTGGGATTCTTACTTTTTATTTTTTGATCTGATTTTCTTTTTTTTTAAGAACCAATCGTGGTCCGCCACGTGTCAATGGGCCATGTGAACAGTGTAAGAAACGGTTCTTATTTAAGAATTTTTGAAACCGTTTTTTGCACGGTTCGCGGGCCTCACTTAAGAGCTTGGGTTAATGGTGCTCTAAGAGCATGATTATCCTAGTTTCTTAGTAGAGTTTCTTGCCCTTTTCGCGGGCCCCACGTACACGTGGTGGCCCGGGATTAATGCGCTTTTTAATTTTTTAAATTTTTTTTTATCATATCAAAAAAAAAAAATTTAAGAAACTTTTTAAGAGTTTTAGGAATAATCATGTCTAAGATGTTAAGAAAGTAGTTTGTACCCTCTTCCCCAAAAAAATAATCTCTCTTTACAATGGCCGACTTGACATCAACTGATTCAGGACACAAAAGGTTAAAGAGTTTCTAAGTGTTGAACTCTCACGAAATAGTTTTAGACCTTTTTCAATAAGTTTTCAAGTGAAGACGTTTGTAGGAATAACCGGAGGTTGGAAAGTGTGAAATAATGTAACCACATACCAAAATTGGAATAGGTTTGAATTAGATATGCACATCCAAGTGAGTTAATTGTAAAGTTTAGAATGTAACATTATAAAATGTCCTACTTCAAAAAATAAATTGAGAAATGAGATAGTTGAGTGTTCATCATATAAGTTCTTAAATCTAAAATTCAATTGCAAAAAATCCATGTTATAAGATAATTTTTATTTTTATTTATTTATTTATAATCTAAATTAGAGTGAATTACTGGTATATTCATAAATCTAATATACATACCATAACATTATAAAATGTTCTACTTCAAAAAATAAAGTGAGAAATGAGATAATTGAGTGTTCGTCATATAAGTTTTTAAATCTAAAAGTCAATTGTAAAAAATCTCTGTTAAAAGATAATTTTTATTTTTATTTATTTATTTATAATCTAAATTAGAATGAATTATTGGTATACTTGTAAATCTAATATACATACCATAATCAATTTTTATTTGATCTCATTTTCTGTTTTATCTTTCTTTCTTCTTTTTTTCCTTTTCTCTCTGATTTTTCACTCTTTCTCTGAGAATTTGTTCTTCATTTTCTTTTTTTTTTCTTTCCTTCATCATTCTACGCTTTCTCTTTGATTTCTCGATATTTTTTTGTCTTTATTTGCGAGTCATTGTTTTTCTATTTAGATTTGTTTTTAGATCTAAGATTTACATTAAGTTCTTCAGTTTTCCGTTTAGATTTGTTCTAATATTTATTTATATATTTATTAGAACTGTAAACTTCACATTCTAAAATTCACCCTCGAGTATAAATCATAAATTAGATTAGTTAACCTTAGGATTGTAAATGTCTTTTTCTCTTTAAAAATGAAGATAAAAATAGTTAGTTTAAATATGAAAAGTGATATTCTAAATATGGTATTTTTGACAATTTTCCTAAATCCATTGATACATATTATGAGATCCGGAGAGTACACCATCTTCTCTCGTTTAATCTGCAGAAATATGGCTGAGTATTGAAATATCTCCTCTTGGTTGAATTAATTTAACATTAAAAAAAAAAAACTTTCCTCTTTACTTTTTAGGGAAAATTGTTTTTTAGGCCAAAAAACACTAACATTATCTCTTTAGGCTAATTCCACTTACTAATTGTCTTATTAAAATAATTACTTTCAAAATACCAATAATACCCTTAAAACTCAATTATAAATTCGAAATTACAATGAGTAAATAATTATAATATACATACTATTTAATTATATAATCAAAGTATTTAAGAAAAAAAAAATATTAAAATTCAATTATAAAATCAAAATTACAATTAGTAAATAATTATAATATATATTATTTAATTATATAATCAAAGTAAATTTTCAAAAATTAAATTAAATTATAAAATCGAAATTACTATTAGTAAATAATTATAATATATATATTATTAATTATATAATCTAAGTAATTTTTTAAAAAATAAATAAATTATAAATTCCAAATTTGGAATGAGTAAAAAAATATAATATATATTAATTAATTATATAATTTATTATTTTTAAAAAATAAAAAATGAAAATAAATCCCCAAATATTTTTAAAAACATTAAGGAATATTTTAGCACGTTTTTTATAAAATTATGAAAAATTAATTTTTCATATATGGAAACTGAATCTTTCCAAATATTGTTTTTCCATATATTCATATCTGATTTTTTATTCGTAGAATATGTATTATACTATATGTAGAATATAGTAAATATGTTTGAAATCATTTTTTACAAGTTTTAGAGTTATAATAATGTGTAGATTATGATTTCTACAAATTTTAGATTTATAGTAATGTGTAGATTCTGATTTCTATAGATTTTAGAGTAAGAGGTAAAGCGTGGAATGTGTATTCCAAATATTTTTTAGATTATTATTATTTTTCGTAGATCACATATTCTAAACATAGTAGATTTAATGACAAATGTAGATTATATTTTCTACTTTGTAGAATACTGATTATATTTTTTGTAGAATAAAATATGAAATTATGACTTAAACATTTTTATCACTGGAAGAAAATATCACTAAATTGACATTGATATTTCATAAGAAGTTAATATTTTTTGAATTTTTTAGTTTGTAAAACTATATATTTAATTTATTTTCAAAAATATTAAAAGGTATTAGAGGAAAAAATAGTATAAAATATAAATTAAACTAAGATGATAATGTTAGTGTTTTTTTTACTTTAATTTCCCCCCCCCCCCTACTTTTTATCGTTTTTATTAGGATATATTAGGTGAGTCCCGTCGATTCAGTTTGTTTCGAAAAAAAAAAAAAAATCATTTATTCTCATTTAGAAATTACTGTGTCTATTCCCAAACCATAAACCGCCCAAACGGTGGAATAGCTTTGAATTCCACAGTTAATATGTCTCAGTAAAAGACCAAAATCCTCCTTCCCGAGAATCTTTGGCCTTAAAACTCTGACCATCCGTCTTCTTCACTATCTATCGATCGTACTACAAATATAATATAGCCAAAACCTTTTCAACTCCAACAACAACAATCAAATAGTTTTTGTGATCTTTCCATATCCTTAGTAAGTTTCCTATATCGTACTTTTTTTTTTTTTTTTTTTTTTTTGGGATTGAAATCTTTAAAGAAACGTTTGAAACAAAATATGAGACGTAAGAAAAGCTGAAACCGTGTATTATTTGTTTTTTTTTCAGGTGTTGTAACTCAAAATGGTTTCGAAGAAAATAGAGTTTGATAAAATGAGCGGTTTACCTGACGAAATAAACTCTCACATCTTGTCGTTTCTCCCCATCAAAAACGCTGCTTCTTCCTCACTTCTCTCCAGAAAATGGCGCTATCTCTTTGCTTCTACCCCTAATCTTGAGTTCGATGATGATAACCACAAGGTTTCTACAAGTTTTATGAATTTCGTTGATAGAGTATTGGCTTTGCAAGGCAATTCTCCTTTACACAAGTTTTCTTTAAAAATCAAAGATGAGGGTCGCCACGATCCAACCCGTATATTCAACTGGATTCTCAATGTGTTGGGACGTGGTGTCTCGGATCTTACTCTCTTCATGAATTTGCAATCGGAATCTATGCTTCCTTCAAAGATTTTCTTGAGCGAGACATTAGTTACGCTTAAACTACTGTCTGGATATGGCGCCGCCATAAAACTTGATGACAACCATGACGTGTATCTTCCAAAGCTCAAGACTCTGTTTCTTCAGGCAGGTTACGAAAATCATGGTATTGGGATTACTAAGCTGCTTTCCGGCTGTCACATTCTAGAGGAACTAGTCATGTATGATATATCTTGGTTCCTATGGAATTTTTCATCTGTCTCTATCCCAACTCTCAAAAGACTAACGTTTCGCTGGGACGAGCGTGACATTAATGGAAAGAGTGTTTCAATAGCCACTCCCAGTCTTGCCTACTTGAATTTTACTGATACAATGGCCGACGAGTATCCGAAGGTGAATCTCTGTTCGCTCGTTGAAGCACGTATCTGTCTTCGAATGTCAGATGAGCAGTATGGAAAGGCACACTTTCTAGATGATGCTACCTTTTCAGATGTACAACATTACTCCCAGATGGTCGGTAACGCAACCAATTTCATCATGGGACTATGCAATGTGTATATCCTTTATCTATATGCTGACACTCTTGAGGTTTGTACGTGTTTAATTACTCTCTTATCAAATCATGAGGAGTGGGTGGGTGGGTGATGTTGTTGATTTTGTTTCAGGTACTTACATGCTGTTGTGAAGCAATACCAGTATTCAACAACCTGACTGAGTTAACTATCGAGAGCAGCCCAAGAGTTGGATGGAAACCATTGATGGATCTACTCAACAACTCTCCTAATCTGGAGACTCTTGTCTTTCAAGTATGACAAATAACCACTTTTTAAAAAAAGCCATTATTATTTTTCTTTCAGTTTTTCTTTAGACCTCATGAGATGTTTTCCCAGGGGCTCGTTAACATAGCGACGGACAGTTGGGGTGATCTGTGCTTCGGCAAACTTTTTGTTGAGGAAGAGGAGATTTTTAGTTGCCTGTCGTCAAGTACGGTGAAGGTTTTAAAGATATTTAGGTTTGGTGATTACTATGGTAACATGGAGAGCCAGAGTCAGCAGATCGAGTGTTTCTTGGAGACAATGCCTAATCTTGAACAAATCATACTGCACTATACTGCACGGACTGTTGAAGATGTGACTCACGTTTCAAGGCGACTTCAGAGGATGATAATCTCAACAGCAGCTTCACCCAAGTGCATTGTCCAACTCATCTCTGATAACACTCCCTAAGCTTTGATAAAATGATCTTCTTTTGGTTTATGTTTTATTTTGTTATAAAGACTTTGTCCTTTGGCCAACAATGTTAACTTCATCTTTTATTTGCTTCAGTTCTCAGGCTCTGCCGTTCTGGTAACTATTCTTGTGAAATGTAAATAAAAGACCTAACTTGTCATCGCAGTTACTTTACAGACGAAAAAATATCATCAACCGTTATCTCTTGATGACTAGAATTCATTTTTTTGTTGGATAATGAAAGGGTTGCGCACTGTTGATTTTTTTATCATAGACGTGAAGTGATTGTTTGTTTAGAAAATTGTCAAAACGAAACCAAAATTTAGGATGGTTGTCCATTTAGTATAATATTATTATTATTTTTTTTCTATTTTTGAAAATTAATAAAATAAAAAATTTTATGAATAAAAAATTATAATAATATAAACAATTAATAAAATATTCATATACACAAAGTGGTATTTTTTGGGGTTGAAAAACTTGATAAATAAATTTTTTAAACTACGTTCTACTCAAAGTAGATTTCGTCTTCTACGAAAAATGAGTTAGTAGAAAACAAATTCTAGATTATACAAGTTCATCTAATTTTTTTAGAACGAACTATCTACTAATTGTAAAGATATATACTTTTCTCTGGAATGCAGTTTCTATTTTTATTAAGTATTCTAAAAACCCGGAATGCAAAATCTAGACACTACTAATACTTCTACATGAGGTAGAAATTGTATTTTGGATTTTTGTCATCGTTCTACACAGTATAGAAGGTGCCTTCTATGGATAAGAAAATCTATTTTTGCAAAAATTAAAAAAAAAAATCAGTTAAAAAAATATTCTGAAAATATTTTAACTTTCTAAAACGTGTTTTGCTCGAATTTCCTTGTCAAAATATCCAAAAAATGATTTTACCTTTTCTTCATCATCAATCTATGATTTCTCAATAATTTATCTTTTGATTTGCTCAAGCTCTTGTTATATGATACATATCTACACAACATGTGGGAGATTTGAGGTCTTTTGTTGTTGTTGTTGTTTTATTATTTTTTTTACATTTATTTTACCTTTCTAAAACCTTTTATTTTGAGTATTTGCAATCAGTACACGTACATTATATCAATATTAGGGAANGTTGAGGAAGAGGAGATTTTTAGTTGCCTGTCGTCAAGTACGGTGAAGGTTTTAAAGATATTTAGGTTTGGTGATTACTATGGTAACATGGAGAGCCAGAGTCAGCAGATCGAGTGTTTCTTGGAGACAATGCCTAATCTTGAACAAATCATACTGCACTATACTGCACGGACTGTTGAAGATGTGACTCACGTTTCAAGGCGACTTCAGAGGATGATAATCTCAACAGCAGCTTCACCCAAGTGCATTGTCCAACTCATCTCTGATAACACTCCCTAAGCTTTGATAAAATGATCTTCTTTTGGTTTATGTTTTATTTTGTTATAAAGACTTTGTCCTTTGGCCAACAATGTTAACTTCATCTTTTATTTGCTTCAGTTCTCAGGCTCTGCCGTTCTGGTAACTATTCTTGTGAAATGTAAATAAAAGACCTAACTTGTCATCGCAGTTACTTTACAGACGAAAAAATATCATCAACCGTTATCTCTTGATGACTAGAATTCATTTTTTTGTTGGATAATGAAAGGGTTGCGCACTGTTGATTTTTTTATCATAGACGTGAAGTGATTGTTTGTTTAGAAAATTGTCAAAACGAAACCAAAATTTAGGATGGTTGTCCATTTAGTATAATATTATTATTATTTTTTTTCTATTTTTGAAAATTAATAAAATAAAAAATTTTATGAATAAAAAATTATAATAATATAAACAATTAATAAAATATTCATATACACAAAGTGGTATTTTTTGGGGTTGAAAAACTTGATAAATAAATTTTTTAAACTACGTTCTACTCAAAGTAGATTTCGTCTTCTACGAAAAATGAGTTAGTAGAAAACAAATTCTAGATTATACAAGTTCATCTAATTTTTTTAGAACGAACTATCTACTAATTGTAAAGATATATACTTTTCTCTGGAATGCAGTTTCTATTTTTATTAAGTATTCTAAAAACCCGGAATGCAAAATCTAGACACTACTAATACTTCTACATGAGGTAGAAATTGTATTTTGGATTTTTGTCATCGTTCTACACAGTATAGAAGGTGCCTTCTATGGATAAGAAAATCTATTTTTGCAAAAATTAAAAAAAAAAATCAGTTAAAAAAATATTCTGAAAATATTTTAACTTTCTAAAACGTGTTTTGCTCGAATTTCCTTGTCAAAATATCCAAAAAATGATTTTACCTTTTCTTCATCATCAATCTATGATTTCTCAATAATTTATCTTTTGATTTGCTCAAGCTCTTGTTATATGATACATATCTACACAACATGTGGGAGATTTGAGGTCTTTTGTTGTTGTTGTTGTTTTATTATTTTTTTTACATTTATTTTACCTTTCTAAAACCTTTTATTTTGAGTATTTGCAATCAGTACACGTACATTATATCAATATTAGGGAACTACCTAAAACATACTATTGGACACTGTTATTAAATTTATATTACTCTGCTACCCTTACTGAGTGTGCAAGCTACTAAAGATACAGAGAGATCTATATCTACACAATGTATAAAAAAGATCTTAGTGTGATTTTGTTTTCTGAGTGTATCTTTTTCAAAATCTTACTTGTCAGTCTTATTTACATACACCAAATTTCGTTAACACATCTCATATGTAATCCTTTGCATGTGATCCTCTAACAAAACTCCAACACCTCCACATTTCGATTGAATCATTTTTTTTGTTTTCCTTTCATAAACTCAGATCTCAAACTCAGATCTCCTTTTGGTGAGTTTGTAAAAATTGTCAAAAAACTTTCTCTGAGCACATTGGTCAGATTATTATATCTCGGCAATTGAAAGTATCAAAGAAGCAAGAAGCATGGTTTTTGTTTCAGGCAAACCCGTACGGATCTCTCTTCATGAATTTGCTATTGTTACATGTCTTAACTGCCACAAATACTGGACAAGGGAAAAGAAGAGAATAAGCTGTCAAATTCAGCCAATTCATGACAAGATGAAGACATCGTTTTAAGAAAATATTTCTATATTGTTAATAACTTTAATATAATATACTCTATAAATTTTAGCAAGGATAAACATTTATATATGACTAATAACGTTCATATCATGTAATCTATATATTTAACAAGCTAACAAAGGTTACATGTGTACTTAACATCAATGTGACAAGTTAATATTTAGCAAGGATAAACATTTCTAGACGGCTAATAACTTTCATGTCATGTAATCTATAAATTTAGCAAGCTAACAAAGGTTACATGTGTACTTAACATCAACGTGACAAGTTAATTTAGCAAGAATTAACATTTCTAGACGGCTAATAACTTTCATATCATGTAATTTATAAATTTAGCAAGCTAACAAAGATTATATATATATACATATATATTTAAGTCCCACAAATTTTAGGGTTAATCCTAAATCCTATGGTTAATCCTAAGCCCTAGGGTTCATCTTTTATGATTTAGGGTTTAGAGATTAGTTTTTAGGTTATATATACACTCATAAACACAATAAAATATATAAAAGAAGGATTACAATATATTTTGTATGTAAAATAGATGAATCTTATTGTAGATTTGATATTAAATGTCGATGTTTGAGTCAAAAAATTGTGGCTTATATTTACCTAAAATCTGCTACTTGACCATCTCCAAATATATCTCAAATCTAATAAAATCTAAATCAGATCTTCCTAATATCTATTACTGACATATATCTAAAACCTATACCTAGTCAAAATGGAAGCAAGCGAGTGAATGGGGTTACGCTCGTCATTTTGCTCTAATGTTATATTGTTGTAGGCACATCCTTAATATCTAACTTCTTTTTGTATTTTCAACCAATTGACTCTTTTATTTTTACCTTTTTCATTAAACTTTTTAAAATTTATTTCAATTTGTGTTTAATTTGATTAATGAAGGGTTAATTTTGGGATTTTATGAAAAATATTATACTATAGAGACAACTTAGTGATGGTATTATACTAAGGGGACAACCATCCCAAAATTTTAGTTTTGTTTTGGCAATTTTCCCTTCTTTTTTTTAATACCAAATGGTTTTTCTATCACTGTCAACACAAGAGATGGTCTGAGAATTCAAACTGGAATAAAACAAGCAACAAAAATTAAACTCTGATAAAATGCTCGCACTGTCTTGGCTAAGGTGTCGGCCTTCCTATTTTGTACTTTTGGTATGTGGATGATCTTGAATTCATAGAAGTGTTCTTGAAGAGATACTAACTCTGCTAGTTTAGTGGAAAACAGTGTTAGAGCGAGTCCACAACCAGTTAATTTTATAAGCGTTTTCCCATTTATCTAGACTGACTCAGAAAACGAGAAGTATATTATTAGAAAGGTCTCGTTGTCATCTTTCCGGACCATCTTTCAGATCGTCAAACCGAGGTACAGTCAGAAAGTTGTTGCTATTTTAGTTTTGGGTATCCAATCTGTTCAAATCAGAAAATCATAAGCCTAGTATTCTAATTAGGAAACCCTAAGTCTAATTTGGGAAAATTTTTGATTTAGAAAGTTTATATTTTGGGAATTTCCTATTTTAAAATTTCTCATTTAAGGAAGGTTTTCATTTTCGAAAACTTTGTTTTAGAAAACCCGGAATCTAAACTTATTTATCAGGTTGTAGTTGACCATTTATTCTGTCAATTATTCCGACTAGTGGCTAAGGTGAGAGATATTCTTGTAATTTCTCGTACACAGCTTAGAAACTCAAATATATATAGTTTAATTCTAACATGTTCTGTTTTCGTGAATTGAGTATGTCTTGAGTCTCCGTGTTAAGTTGTTAGGTTTTGTGCTAAACTGGAAATAGGAGATGATGGGTGTCACAATTTGGTATCAGAACGAGTCCCATTCCAGCCCTGACCTGGGATGGCGATTTGTGGGTACTCGGTTTTAGATGATTTTCAATTTATTTATGGAGATTTGGGAATTTTAAAAAATAAAAACAAATAGCACATTTATGTTATGTATTATTCCTTTAATCGTTGGTATTCACTTTTCGGCAGAAGTTAGTCATTTCGCTTTCCTTTTCATATGCCACCAAAGAGGAGAGCTAATCGTACTCAGACTGCCAGAGCTGCTCAAGATGGCAGTCTATGAGCATGTGCAGCCCGCAACACCGCATGTTGATCTGGATGTTTTGAGACAGATGGTTCAGGAGGCTATGCAGCAAGTGGCCCATGAGGCTGCTCGTGTACACATGAGCTTGCTCGACGTATGGCTGCAGTTCAGCAGGATCAGCAGATTCCATATGGTCCTCAGGTTCAGGTGCAGCATGGTCCGCATATTCATGTGCAGCCGGCCCCACATGCTCAGGTTCAGCAGGGATCATCAGATTCATGGTCAGCAGTCCCCCCCAATTCAGCAGGTTCCAGAGGTTTATCATGTTCCACCACCGCCACCTGCTTTTCCAATACAGTTACCCGAGTGTGATGACACACTTATCAAGATGATGGAGAAGATGAAGAACGTGAATTTGAAGCATTTTGGGGGAACAATTGATGCTACAGTTGCACATGATTGGAAGCATAGACGTGGAATGCATCTTATTGTTGAGAAAATTGTAGCAGTGAAAAAGTGATAAATATATGTTGGGAAAGAAAAATGATCAACTAAAAAAATCGAGAGGCTGAGATTTGGATAAGGATAGTCTACCAATAATATTGTGAAGATAAACCGAGGGTCTGAATCATGATTTAAATTTGGGGACGAATTTCTCATTAGTAGGAAAGAATTGTAATGATACAGTTTTGGATGTCAAGTTCTATTAATTGTTTAACTGAACCAAGACCAAACCATTTTTTAAAAGTGTATCCTCTCCGTAAACCTTAAATAAAAAGATCCTGAGATGATTAGCCGATACAAGCCAGACCACGTCCTTCTCCTCTCTTAGTTGCTTCAACTCTTTAATATTATGAATATGTATTAAAATTTTATATTTATTCTAAAAATATTATGATGTAAATTTTTAAAAATATTTTATATAATAATGTTTTCTCCGCATAATTCGTTAAAATTTATTTTAAAAGATGAATCATTATATCTTATGTGAACATATAATATAAACATATATAATATTAATATTACTAAAATAAATAATATAAATTTAAGATGATATTATTGTTATAATTTTTAATTATTCTCGAAATAATGTTAATTATCAACTAAATAATTAAAATTATTTATTATACTAATAGTTAAGCATAAAGATAATATAAAGTAACTATAATATTACTGTTAGAATTTTTTTAATTATTTTTAAAATAATGATAAATTATCAGCTAAATCACAAAAATAATTTATTAAAATTAATAATTAAATATAAAATATGACTATCATTAAAATTATGGAGAGTTTGACAAATCAGCAAATTTACTTCTTAAATAATAGTATAGATATTCATATCCAGATAAATAATCTATTTTTATAACAGAAGTATCATATAGTAACAATTGTACACAATCTTTTATATTCGTACTAATTGCATACTTTATAAGTATATGCACCTATTTACCCTTATTTTGAAAGTTGAAAACTCGAAAGTACACAAAGGAAGGTTTAATTTGATTCTAATGATTTAGAACGTAAACCGATATCAAACCCGTTGGAATTGAAATTAAGATCCGATACAGCCTGATATACAAATAGAAACCCGACCAACCTCCTTCTAAAGCTTTGGTAAAGTTTTCTAAAACAAAATCCCAAATTGATTTTGAAACCGACAAACCCTAAAATCAAAATCTCAAGTGCCATTCCATTCCCTTTCTCACGAGCCCATCATTTTGCTGTCTAACCTTTTTGCTTGAGATCGTTAGAAATAATGTTGTTGTTAAAGATGTTTAAATGTGATTCATTAAGGGTGTTGAAGCCACTGTTGATTTGAAGCCATTGTTGACATATAACAGACGGCACAAGAGAGCTGACATATTAGCTCTTATTCTTTTTTATTTTATAAATAATTAACATTTCCAATTTTTTCCAACTGGTTATCTGAAACTACATACAGAGAATCTGAGATTTTCTCGTGAAAACAAAAGTCAATTTTCACTTTCAATTGTCTTCCCGGACAGGGAATCATTTGGTTTCTTCAAAGAGGAAGAAGAAGAATGTTAGACGAACTCTGGGACTTGCATATCATAGGAACAAGAGGATCGACCACTTGGATCAATCTGTCGAGTTAAGGTTCTTCGCAAGAGAGATGATTTGGGAATTAGGAATTTAGGGATTTTAATTTACGGGTTAAGTAACACGGTTAAGGGTCGGGTTATTAGTTTGGTCATTAGAGATTGATTGTTTGTGGTTTTTAAAACAGTTTTTGGTTATTATTTCTTTAAAATCTATTCTTTTACCAATCAAGTTTTTTAAGAAATAGATTCCTTAAATTTTAGGGAACCAGATTTTGAAAATAACTATAATTTCTTAACCAAAACTAAAATTTATGTTTCTTTGGTTTTTCTTCCATGTTGTATGTAAGTTTCTTTTTTTTTTCTTTTTTTTTTGTTAAAACATTTTTATATTAGTGATGTATGTAATGTTTTCATTAAACTACCATTTCCATGTTGTACATAATGTTTTCTTTTCTTTAATCTATTGATATTACTAATTATTTTTATATATTATTTTATTAATTTTAATTTTGGATAAAATACATAACTTTTGAGTTAATTTTTTAGAAATAATAGACCAAAAAATCATTAATCAAGTTTTAGAGAAACCAAAAATATATAAATTTTTTTTTAGAATTTAAAATATATTTGAATAAATATATACAGTTTTCCACACTTATACAGTTTTCAAACTTATAAAAACATATTTAAATTTTATTAAACATATTTAAATTTTATTTATCATATTTAAATAATAAATTAACTATCAGTTAAGTAAAAATAATTTGTTTAACATCTATAATATGAAAATAATAAATGTGAACATTTTCAAAAACTTGTCAAAAAATAAAATTAACTATTTAAATATTATTGTATTTAAAATTTACATATTTTTATGAGATCTATTTGGTAGTATTTATTAAAATGATATTTATTTTAATAATTTTAAATTTGTTTTAAAATAAATTAACTTACAAGTTAAATTCTTAAAACTAATATATAATTTTAAAATTAAATAGATTACTGATTAAATTTTAGAGAAACTAAAATATACAAAAAATTTAAAAAAAAATAAAAATCCAAAAACCAAAAACTAGAATCTAGAATTACCATTCAAAATAAAAAATTATTAATATTCTTATTTTATTAACTTTAAAAAGAAAAAACAAAAGATAAAACCAAAATCCAAACACAACCAATCATGTTTTTCAAAAAACTAAAATCTACTGCAAAATCAAAAACCAAAATCCAAAAACCAAAAACTAAAAGCCAAAAACTAGAAACTAAAATCTAAAAACTAATAAAACAATCATCACCCTAGGTCATGTAATCCCGGTTTCCTAATTTTAATCTGGTCATTTTTGGTTAACTACGGTAGCCTTTTTTAAATCATTGAATAGTAAACCAAACTTAAACCGTTCTATGTTGGTATTTCTCATCTTAAACTTTGTGTGTAAATAGGTTTTGAATTTTTAAAATGAGGGTAAATATGTTTATATCCTATAAAATGTGGAACTAAGACGAGCATCAAAAATTATGTGCAAAATATATGATACTTTCGATGTAGAAATAGATACATACCCTTCATATCCGCTATCGCACATAGACCAGGAAAATAGTCTATTTCAACCTCAACAATTTTAATCGTACTAAATACGACCCTAATAAATGATTAGTGCTAAATATAACTTCAATTCAATTATAATTCAAAAAAATTACCTGAACTTTTTAAAAAGTGTCAAAATCTACATTGACCGTAACAGAAGTTAGTCAACCGTTAAAAAATAAAACGACGTCGTTTCGATATAATTTTTTTTATAAAAGTATGCTCACACCGAGACTCGAAACTATGCACTAATACTTTTTAAACAAGCACTCTAACCACTAGACTAAAGTAAATGTTTAAAATATTAATAAACAACTGAAATTATATATACTTATACTTTTTCATCTTCTCCAATTAGAACTTTGGTAGTAATTATTTTTGATTTATATAAGGGAGAATTTTCAATCATACCACAAGTTTGATACCACTTTTCAAATTTAACATTAATGAATGGTTATTTTCATAAATATCATAAATTTGTGATTAAAAACACTAAGCTAATTTTTAAAAATATTTATAAAACTTTTGTACACTCAACCCTACCCCATTAATACTAAACCTAAATAATAATCATTAAAGTATAAACCCAAGTAAATATTTTATTAATTTTGAAAAATACCATTCAATTTTTTTAAAATTAAAATAATTTATGTAAGTAAATTTTATAACTAATTTCAAAATTTTAAGTATATTTAATTTTGTTTTATTTAAAATATTTAATTATTTATATTTTAGTATAATGTAAATTTATGAAAGACATATATGATAATTAAAAAATATGTTAATATATTTACACAATTCATAAACAACTATTACCAAAATTTTAATTTGAGAGAATGAAGAAGTATAAGTATATATAATTTTAAATTTGTATTAATATTTCAAACATTTACTTTAGTCTAGTGGTTAGAGTGATTTTTTAAAAAGGCATTAGTGCGTAGGTTCAAATTCCAAAGTGAATATATTTTTTATAAAAAAAATTATATCAAAACGACGTCATTTTATCTTTTTAACGGTTGACTAACTTTTGTTACGATCAATGTAGATTTTGGCACGTTTTAAAAAGTTTGGGTAATTTTTTTAAATTATAATGAAATTAAGGTCGTATTTAGCACTCATCATTTGATAGGGTACCATTTTAGTCGGGGTTGAAAATACATCCTTTTCCCCACATAGGCCTAACTAGATATATTTATACCAGCAACTAATTGGATTCTAGAAAGGCCTAATACCGTTTCAAAACACAAATGGGCCAAACTGAAACAGTCATGTTAAAAGGCCCAATTAACAACAGCCGTCCGATCGTTAAAAGTAAAGATCCGAGCGTTACTTCAAATTTCGAAAACCCGACCGTTGGTGATATAGCATCATCATCATCCTCCTGAAAAGACAAAAATTATTAAATTAATTAATTATTATACAAAAGTCTTTTTGTCTTCTTCATATCTATAAGCTTAGAGTCGCTATGGACTCGTGAAAGGTTTCGAGTAAGATCTATTAGCTGCTTCCGGTGAAGATCTACCATGACGAGACGACGCCATGGCTGGCAAAGACCCTTTCACTCATTACAGGTTTACAAATCAGTCAATCTATTTTCTTGATCTATCGAGCTGAATAGAATTTGAGCTTTGGTGCAGATCGTAGGAGCTGTTATCTTTAGTGTTCTGGTCGCATCTTTCTATGTCTTCCTCGGCTTCTTCCTAGGGAATCGAATTGCTATCATCACTCTTCTTTCACTCTTCTCTTTTGTGGTAAGTTAAAGACAGTTGCTTTTCTTGTAATAGAATCTCGATAGTGATTGAGATGTTTGTCCTTCTCCAGGTGGGTTCGGTTATAGTTCTGTTCGTTAGGTGCACAGCGATTGATCCAACGGATAAGACTAGTGCGAAGAAGAAGAGAAGGGGGGCTAAATCGAAAGGAGTGTTGATGAAGCTGAGAGTGAAGGTTGTTTTGAGCCAAGTCATTGTGAGGTTTTTCAGGAGGTTAGAGAGGAAGATCTTGAGGAATTTTATCAGACGGACGTATTTGGATCCGTGGAAAAGCAGCGTGCAGCTTGAACCGCTTCTTCCTTTTCCACTTGTCATGAAAGATGACGCTGTTACACCAGACCCTAAAGAGGAGGAAGATGATATCTCTTATTGCTCACTTTGTGATTTAGAGGTAACCTAATGTAATATATTTACATTATGTATGTGAGAGGGCTAAGGCTAATGATTGTTCTTCTGTGTTTAGGTTAAACGCAGCAGTAAGCATTGCAGGACATGTAACCGTTGTGTTGAAGGGTTTGATCACCATTGCAGTGTATGTTTCTGAAACTGTTGTTCTGCCTTGGACCACTGATATATATAAAAGTTTTCTTTTGTGTAAATTAGTGGCTTAACAACTGCGTTGGGAAAAGGAATTACACCACTTTCATACTCCTCATGGTTTTCGTCTTGCTCATGGTGTGTGTGTATTGCCTCTCCTCTCTCTCTCAACTACTTGAAGTTTATGATATTGACTGGCTTTTCTTTTGTTGCAACAGCTAATGATTGAAGGGGGAACAGCTGTTTCTGTATTTGTTAGATGTTTTGTGGACAAGAAAGGGATCGAAACCGAATTGAAGAGAAGGCTACATGTAGAGTTCCCTAGATGGGTTCTTGCTACAATATCTGTATAGTTTCTTTCTTATTATACATACATGTGCTTCTTTCTCATTAAAGCTAATGCAGCTTCTTTAATGCTTATCAAGTGTTTATATTTTAACAGGTTATGTTGGTTTTGTTAACTGCCTATGGCTCAGCAGCTATGGGGCAGCTTTTCCTCTTCCATGTGGTTCTCATTAGAAAGGTAACTCTTACAGTTTCCTACCAGAATGATTCTGTTTGTAGTTTTCTTTCTTTTTGACATTTTAGTGCTCAAATACTTGCTAGGGGATGAGAACATATGACTATATATTAGCAATGAGGGAGGAGAATCAATTTACAGAAGTGGACCCTTTTGATGAATTGGATTCGTCTTCAGATGAAAGCTCAGATTTTGATTCACCTGAAAGACCAACACAAACATTAATCTCCAAGTTCATGTGCAGGAAAACTAATGAGGTGAATATAACCAAGAAATCATAACTCTTTTGTGCTTCTTCTGTTGCAACTTTCTCAAAGATTATATTCTGTGTTTTTTTGTTGGCAGAATCATCAGAAGAGACTATCCATAAAAGTAGAAGGAGATGGGCGTTCACCTTCTTCCACGCTAACCAACAAGAAACCAGGCTTTCATGTAACCATAAACCCATGGAAACTGATCACTTTAAGCAGTGAAAAGGCGCTACAAGCAGCTGAGAAAGCTAGGGAGAGACTAAGGAAGACTAAACCTGTTTCCAAGTCTGGAGAAGATTCACTTAAGCCACTTCCACTAGAGACGAAGTTTGGACTTTTGTTAGATCCAGACAATAACAACACTGTTTTACAACCATCAATACCTGCAGCAGTTAAACTTCATGTCTCACCAGGGAAGTTCTCTAGCCCACGAAGAAGGTTCTCAGGCTCTTCTTCTTCTTCTACCACTGTGCCATCTCCCAAACAAAAATACAGGAGTAACTTCGACTTGAAGCTAACTGAAGTATCTAAGGAGCTTGAAAGTTACATCTCAAGACAAGTTCTGTGTTCTGTGATAAAGCAAGATGGAAGTGAAGCATCACCAAGATGAAAAAAAAGAGAGACAAAGTATTGTTTCTGGTTGTTGTTGATTACATGTTTTATTGGTTGTCGTTGTTCTCAGTCTCTGAGAAATATTTAAGATCTGATTAAACTATTGTCTCGTCTTGTTTAACATTTATAGAGTGTATATATATATACTTTTTTTTTCTTTCCCAAACACCATCTATTAAACTATATGAGGTCGGTTGCAACACATTCCGGGGTACACTGCTTTTATCGGCATGTTATAATTTATATGGGAGAAGAGATTCTTACGTATTCGAGTTCCTTTTCCGAGGTGATCCGCACAAACATTTTGAGATTTAGGAGTAAACACTACATAAATAACATCAAATTAATTCCTAAGATTATGAAAATGATGCATTTCTAATCTAAAAGCAGACTAGCCGAGAGGATTTTCTACCATCTTGACAAGATCCGCACAGTCTATTTCAAGCTTCACTTAACATATGTTTCGGTCACTTAGACATGATATAGCCCATATAAACCCATCTAACTCCCCATGAAGGGCCAACAGACTTCTTCTACAACCTATTTTACCATGCATCTTACCTCCCATATAATCCCAAAGGTATCACCCAAAACAATTATGTTGCTCATGATCGACCCACAAAGCATCAATCTGGCAGATAGGGACACAGTGCTCCATGGGGGAGGAAGGTGGACCGGCACTTCTGAAGGTTGCGCTTCTTCCTGCGATACTACTTCCTCTTCGTCTTCTTTATAGTTTGGAATCCTCCAGCTTTCTGCTTCTAGAATTGCCAGTTGAAGAGTGTCTACTGAAGATCTCTTTTTACCATTAAACACCTTATCATTCTCCGCATTTCAAAAATACATAAAACCCAAGGATAATTGTTTGGAGAAGGCTCTGGAAAGCCTAAAAGTTTTATCTTCCAAAAAAAGAAATACATATTTTGATATATGGATGTACTCGTGAAGAAACACAGAATGGACATAAAGAGCCCATACATGTAAGGATGGTGGGCATTGAAAGAGGAGATGGTTTATAGTCTCCTTGGGCGCACCACATCTTGGACAACTCTTGCCAGTTCCTAAATGTCGATAAGTCAAGCCTTGGCAAGTAGCAACACAACCGGATATAGCTTGCCACGTGGAATGTTTTTTTTGGGAGCCTTTATTTTCCAGACTTGGCTCTGGAGATGAGTGATACTAGGTTCAAGAACTGTGATATTTTTTTTAAAGGAGTTTTTTTTTCTCCTCGTCTTATATCCTGATTTAATTGTATATGATCATGATTTAGTGTAACTCCAAGCAAAGTCATCTTTCGTATATGTGTTACTCAGTCACAACCCTACTATCAGAGAGATATCTCTAGGTTGGACTAAGAATATTAGTTGGTCTACATCTCAGGTATTAGTATCTTGTTTGATCAGAGTATATATATTTTATGAGATGCAAAACAATGATTGTTTCCTTGTTGTGGTAGTGAGTTCCCTCACTGTAACCTAGATTCTATGTTTTTCTGGTACATCATACGTGACGTTATTTTACTGTTCTTATATCCCTTTGTTAGAGTTGAAATTAATTATTAAAAAAAACAGTGGTTGTTTTTTAATTGATATTAATTATGGAGACGACGGAAAATTATACCCTAAAATCTCTTGAAAAATTATAATAGAACTCATTCTAAAAACAAATTTATTTTCTATTTTCTTTTAATTCAAAAATGTGGATAAAAACTATTTTACCATTAATGAATTGAATTATTTTCAAACCCAGCCTCTAACCTATCCAACCCAATCAAACTAATCGGATCTAACCCGCTTATCTCCTCGGAAACAATCGTAGTTATCAATTGTTGTCATCTTCTTGAAACATAATTCGCTTTGTGATATGTATATATGTAATACACGGTATACCATTAGTACTGAGATGCAACTTGCAAGTGGTTAGCCATTTGGTCAACTTATTGCCTTTGTTCGTGTTCAATTCCTACTTTTTTCTAAATTTTATCAAAAATACAAAACGACGTAGTTTTGTTAACGATTGATTAACAATTTGTTGGTCAAGGTAAGATTTTGAGTTGTTGAAGAAGTTCGGGTAAATTTTTTGAATTTTAATCAAGTTTGGGCCATATTTAGCACTTAATAATTTTATCTAGTATTTAGCATGATTAAAATTGTTGAGGTTTGTTGAATCTGAAATCGGTAACCTAGATTGGTGAATCGATTTTGATGGTGAGTTTTTAGCCGATAGATGATTTAAAGAACGAATCGAGTCTTTATTGAATGAATTTGAGAGTTTATATGAAGAATGAAGCAAGAACAAGCAATTCAAAAGAAACCCTAGCCTAGACTTATTCTCCAATGTTTTTCGTGTATCTTTCAATTCGACTTTTTCCATATATATATGCCTGAAAGTCGGTTCTGGACCGTATGGGCCGACTTCGATACTTCTCTTTGGGCCGAGATCTCGTCGAAGATGGGCCTATGGGGGTAGATGCAATCTATCCCCAACAATAAGCCCCCCCCTAGTTCATCGAAAATGTCATCTCGATGTTTTCCGATGAATTTCTACAAATGGGTTCATCGATGATGTGATCTCGGTTATCGGTGTTGCAAGATTGTTTGCAGTTGTTGTAACCTATCTCGGTACGTATATGATTTTTGACGGCTATGCACTCTCTCTTCCATGTTTTCTAGAGATTCGGGGATAGTGGGACACGTGTCATCATCCATAGGTCCTTAGACCTAATTATGACGACTGCTCGTCTTCCGCACCAAGTTGTCTATAAAAGCCTCCCTCATTCCGTATTCTTTTATTCACTTGCTGCTTCAATCGATATAAGGTATTCCCCCGCTCTCTCTGACTTCTCTCTTCTTTCTCTCTCTAGAACAACTTTCCGATCAAGATGTCTTCTCATATCCGCCGTTGCTTGTTGAAGGGAAAGGCGATTGCCACCGCCTCTGACTCCAAAAATGATAGTTCTCCGCGACTCCTCGGTCCAAGAGTGATTACGCTCGGAGGAATGGTCCCGAGACCGACAAGTGATGATCTACATTCAAGAGTGTTCGTAGATTGGTTCTCCAAACCAATCCGCCTGCAGGGTTCTCGTTCCTTATCCCGGCAGACCATCAAAGACCATAGACCCCCCTGCAGGATATGCATGCGTCTACGAGTCATGGTTTACCAACTGTTCATTGTGGTGGCCTCTTCCTGAGTTTCTGACGACTTATTGCCATCGGAGGAGGATAGCCCTTGGCCAATACACAGCCAACGGGATTAGAATTTTGGTTACACTTACCGTTCTTGCCGCCGAATTGGTATCTCGATGTCGGTTCGACTTTTTGAGGAGCTTACGACACCGAGCATCATGGCAAAGACATGGTTCTTCTACGGAAAGATGGTCCCGAAGTATAATGTAATTACCTGGAAGTCGTCGAAAGTAAACTTCTGGAATCGGGCCTACTTCTATGTCAAGATCAACGATGCTTCTTTTGAAGACCCGTCTATAGTTTTGAACGGCTATTTCAATGCTAATATTGGTATGACTTCGAGATCTGATCCTACTGCACTTCTACTGATCCAATTCATCTGTTTTCTTCTTTGGTGCAGATCGGCTTTCTAAGTGGTCACAAGGCGGCACCGAATCTTTCTTTGAAGAAGTAGAAGCTATTAGGACACTGAGCCATCAGCACTGGCCCGATATCAGTGAAGCCCGCATCCAAGCCGCTTTAAAGAAACTTAGTCGATGTAAGCTATTCTTCAACCACATCTTGTTTACCGATATTATTGCTTGTGTTGACAAAATACTTGGATAAAAATGCAGCTACTGACTCCTCGCCAAGTCGCAACCCGAGAATGGGAAAAATCAATCTTGCGTCTCTTCCTTCATATGCTGATAACATCGGAACCCCGGTCCACGGGGACGACCTACCTGGATCCGGCCGACCTGCTAAGAGGAGAAGGTCTGCAACTGCTGACGAAGAGATTTCGAGGAGCAGCCCAACTCGATCTCCATTGACTGAAGAGCCACAGCAAGATGTGGAGGATGCTGGCCGATATGAAGATCTCGGTGATGAAGAGATACTTGTGCTTTCTCCTACTGTCCCTGCTATTGCTGCCGAAATGCCGACGGATGAGCACCCGGTAGGCCCCCAGATGGTGGAGACTCAACGTGAGGAACCTACTGAACCAGCTTCGGTGGGTCAAGAAGAAGAAATTGGATATCCTCATGTCGTGGACTTCCAATATCAGCATCTCTCTGTTCCTTTCGTTGAAGATAACGAAGCGCCGGCGCGCTTATTCCGCCAAATTCAACTAAAGAGGAGGGGAATGCCCGAGTTGGACCAACTCTCGCAGAGCAACCTGTATCGCGAGATGACCCGAGCGGGAGCCCTCGTAAGTACTTCGTCTTCCTACCATTGGTCGATCTCTTTCTTCATTGCTAATCTTTTCTTTTAATTTTCACTCAGTTCTTCGGTAGTGCTAATCTCATGGTTAGAGGAAAGAGATCGCTGAGCTGGCTTACAAGTGCAGCTCTTACGAAGAGCAGATCGGCGTATTGAATGCTGACAAGATTGAAGCCGCAGAACGTGCAGAAGCTCTTTCAAAAGAGCTAGAGGAGCTCAAGGCTCTGAATGGGGGCCTCGAGAATCGGTGCCAGAACTTGGAGCAGGAGAATGCCGAGATCTTAGCACGGTTCGAGACGACGACCAGAAGGTTGAGGGAGTCTCGAGAGCTCGAGGTCAAGAGGGAAAGACTCTGGGTTGAATCTACCTTGAAGAATCAAATCGCGCCGGTGTACGACAAGGTGCGCCAATTCGTCGAGGAGCAACCGTTGATCCAATCCAAACTGGCTTTGTATTCCCAAGCGAAGAGAATCCGAGAAAGTCTCGAGAAGATCGACTCCCAGGGGCTGTCGATGGAGGAGATCCTCAAACAATCCAGGGCCGACGAGGCGAAATACCAAGGGGAGCTTCAAGGAATTGAGGTTGTCGAAGCCTCGGAGATCGATCTTACTTTGACGCGAATCGACGAGCATGGCTCGAATATGGCGGTGTTCTCTCCACAAGACATTGAAGATATCCGATCTGGATAAGATGTCGTACTTTTTAAGTATTATGTTTTGTATATGATGTAAAGACTTATTGCCAAGTTCGGCTTCTTCTTTTAATTTATGAAGTATTTTCTCTTAATTTTTATTACGAAGTTTAAGGGCATCACCGATATGATAATCGTACCAATGTCCGCATTTCGCGTTACTTTATTAGGTAAACGAATAAGAACTATCTCGTCAGATAGACCGACAACGTCACCATGTAAAGTCTAGGAAGAAACATACTTAAAACCTTTCAAAGTGTTTCGAATAGTTTTTCCTTTTATCTACTGTGATATGATATCATTCGATTTTTGAACTCTTAAGTGTCTGATCAGGACATAAGATGAAGTAAGTCCTTTCGGCGCGATGTCCTACTGTGGATTACGTGCCGACTTTCTGTTCTTTTTGAAGAAGAGAAAGTGACTAAATTCGACGAGAACCGAGTTAGGTTCAACCGAATAGTGATCATGGAGAGATCGTCATGCGAATGTGCATAAATAAATATATATATATTTTTTTGTTTTTGTATCTGAACCCGGTTAAAGGCTGCCTACGTACCCGAGAAGGGATCAAGTCCCTCGTAGTTTTTTTTTTTTTTTTTTTTTTTTTTTTTTTTTTTTTTTTTTTTTTTTTTTTTTTTTTTTTTTTTTGTAACTGAACCCAGTTAAAGGCTGCCTACGTACCCGAGAAGGGATCAAGTCACTCGTAGTTCTTTTTTCTTCCTCTAAGCGCCGAAATAACGCTTCAAGTTGATTGAGTTCCAGGATCTCGGTATTTGCTCGCCGGAAGATGTTTCGAGTCGATAAACTCCCGGTTTGACCACGTGCGTGACTTTGTAGGGTCCTTCCCAGTTAGTGCCGAGTTTACCTGCCCTCCATTCCTTGGTATTTTCGAAGACTTTTCGGAGGACGAGATCGCCAAGTTGTATTGGACGTGATCAGACTTTTCTGTTGTAGTAGGATTCGGCGAGATGTTGATAGTTTTGAATCCGTAACAGAGCCTGATCCCGACGTTCTTCGAGTTGATCGAGAGCGTCGATCATCATGTTGTGATTGAGATCTTGATGTTGAGGGAGCTTTAGTCTTCTAAAACTGTTGACATTGACCTCGGCTGGGGCCATTGCTTCGACGCCGTAAGCTAAGGAAAAGGGGTTTTTTCCTGTAGCACTTCGTGGTGTTGTGCGATGAGACCAAAGTACTCCATCCAACTCGTCCACCCAATGTCCTTTCTTAAGATCAAGCCTCTTTTTAATCCCGTCGATAATGACTTTGTTCGTTGCCTCCACTTGCTCGTTCCCTTGCGGATATCTGGGAGTTGAGAAGCTGAGACGGATTCTCCACTTCTCGCAGAATTCACGGAATTTGGTAGAGGTGAACTGGCTTCCATTGTCGGTTACGATTTTGTAAGGCAATCCGTGTCGGCATATGATGTATTTCCAGACGAAACTCTGGACCTCCTTCTCGGTGACTTGGACATAAGCTTTTCCTTCAACCAATTTTGTGAAGTAATCAGTCATGACGAGTAGAAAACGTCTTTGTCTAGAGCTCGGCAGGGGACCGACGATATCCATCGCCCATCGCATGAATGGGTAAGGCGCCGATGATGTTTTCAACAACTCGGTGGGAGAATGTATGTTAGGGGCATGTCGTTGACATTTGTCGCATCGGGACGCGTATTCTTCGCAATCACCGACCATGGTTGGCCAGTAATGACCTTGGGTTTTTAGTTTTAATGCGAGAGATCGACCTCCGCCATGGTTACCCCCTTCGCCCTCGTGGGTTTCCATCATGACGAGCTCCGCTTCTTCCTTTCCGACGCAAGTAAGAAGTAATTTGTTTGTCGTCCATCGGTGTAATTTGCCGTCTATTGATACGTAATTCGAACTTTTGGCTTTAAGTCGACGAGATTCCCATTTGTCTGCGGGAAGTATTCCTTTGTCGAGGTAATCAAGAAAGGGTGTCCGCCAGTCGTCACCGGTTGGTCCTTGGGAACTGATCTCGGCGGTGTTGGAAGAGATGGCTAGAATATTATCACCATTGGGTAGCGTGATACTCGGTCTTTCTAATGTATGTACCAGGATTTTCCTTCTGATTTGATTCCGTTGACTACTTTCTAACGCGGCAAATGCGTCTGCGAAGCAGTTCTCTTCTCGAGGGACCTTGGTGAGGTCGAATTGATCGAATTCGGCAGCTAAACTTTTGGTAAGGCCGAGGTATGCATCCATCCTTTCGTTTTTTGCCTCATAGTTGCCGCTGTACTGGCTCGCGATGAGTTGAGAGTCGCAAAAGGCTTGTAACCGCTTTGCTCCGACCACTTTTGCCAGGCGAAGGCCGGCAATCAGTGCTTCGTATTCAGCCTCGGTGTTTGATGCCGCGAACCCAAGTCGAAACGATTGTTCGATGAGTTCGCCGGTGGGTGATTCGAGGTGGACGCCTATCCCAGACCCTTTATTAGATGAGGCCCCGTCGACGTGCAGGATCCAACTTTTGACTGGGATCTCGATTTCTGATGCTTGATCGGAAGGAATTTCGGTAATGAAGTCGGCCAAAACTTGGGCTTTGATGGTTGGCCTGCCTTTATATGTGATATCGTATTCACTGAGCTCGATAGCCCATTTCGAGAGTCTCCCTGATTGATTTGCATTCTGCAGTATGGTCCGCAGAGGGAGATCGGTGAGGACTACGATAGAGTGAGATTGGAAATAAGGACGTAACTTCTTTGCCGAAGTGACAATTGCGAGGGACATTCTTTCGAGCGTAGGGTATCTTGTCTCGGCGTCGGTTAGGCGTTTGCTAGTGTAGAAAACAGGATGTTGCTCGCCTCGATCCTCTTTAACGAGAATGCTACTGACCGCGGATGGAGAGACTGCGATGTAGAGATACGGGGTGTCGCCTGTATCGGGTTTCGCCAGGACCGGTTGGGTAGTCAAATATCGCTTCAGCGCGGCGAAAGCCTTTTCACATGCTTCGTCCCACAGGAACTTTTTGTTTCCTCGTAGTAACTCGTAGAATGGGAGACACTTGTCGGTGGACCTGGAAATGAATCGGTTGAGGGCCGCCACTCTGCCAGTAAGGCGCTGAATTTCTCGAGACGTCTTTGGATCGGGGAGATCTAGGACTGCAGAGATTTGCTTCGGGTTTGCTTCGATACCTCGCTGGGTCACGATATATCGAGAAACTCGCCCGAGGTGACTCCGAAAGTGCATTTTACCGGATTGAGTTTCATCCCGTATTTGTTCAGGGTCTCGAAGCACTCGGAGAGATGTCGAATATGATCCTTTGCGATGAGAGATTTGACAAGCATATCGTCGATATAAACCTCCATAGTGATTCCCAGCTTGTCGGCAAACATTCTGTTGACGAGTCGTCGGTAGGTGGCCCTTGCGTTCTTGAGTCCGAAAGGCATTACTCGGTAGCAGTATGTTCCTCTGTCGGTGATGAACGATGTTTATTCACGATCATCGGGGTGCATCATGATCTGATTATAACCCGAAAATGCATCCATGAAAGAGAGTAGTTCATTTCCGGAAGTAGATTCCACCATCTGATCTATATGAGGCAGTGGAAAGCTGTCTTTCGGGCATTGATATGTTGCGTTTTTAACGTATTCTAACCTTTGTTTTCAAGTATTTTTCGAGTTCTTTTTGTGTTTTTGAGTCTTTTCAGGTTGGAATACGTTATGATGGAGTTATGGACACAAGAAGCAAAGAATGGAGCAAAAATGGAGAAAAATGATGTTTTTGGGCTAGATCGGTCGATCTGAATCTAGATCGATCGATCCCATGTTATTAAAGAATTGCGGAACGTTTCTGGATCGA